>PVJA010043434.1:0-16768 GCA_004027025.1 Myocastor coypus | reverse complement strand
CACCCAGAGAAAAACATTCTCTCAGGCTTTCACAGAAAGCAAATTGGTCAAACAATGGCCATGAGTCGGTCCCAAAGGCTGACACTGACAACACTTCTACAAAACACTGTACATGGTTCCAAAGTTAATCCTGAGGGGATTTGACCTTGGAAGATACAAGAGATGGATGTTTTGTTATACAGGTCTTGCTTTAACTTGCCCTTGATCACCCAGTGGAAAAGCTTAATTACAAGGCATGAAACGCAGAGCTAGATTAGTGTGATGAGCTGTAGGAGGCTTGGATCAACAGCCTCCAACATTGCCAGTTTCACTGGTGGCCCACTGCAATTGTGGAACATTGGACTGTATATGCATCTGCTTCCTCTTAGTTCAAAGAGATTTTTTTTTCTTTCCTTACCAATATCAATTGGAAGGTGTGTCATGCCCACATCCTGTGCTCTGTATAACTACTGTGAGGACAATATGCAATGTGTCAACTGTTAAAAAAACTAATATTTATAGAAAGTGTTAATGTTTAATTGTTAGATCAATCTTATATATCTATATCTATTAATCTAAACTGATCCGATGATGAAAATGTGTAATATAACCATTGTTAAATTTTTCTGGTTTTGAAATTCTGTACTATATATACTCTTACTTGTAACTGTTTTTCTATCTTTGTTTCTGCTATTTTTAGTCTTTAAAATAAAATTTTAAAAAAATTAAAAAATAAAAATAAAAAAGATAGGTGCTCATTAAAGACATCCTTGCTATAAAAATAAAAAGTAAGTAACCTAATAAAGTTTAAGATTCCAAATAATAAAGTCACTTGAAATATTCAATGTCTATTCCTATTCTGAGATCAGTGAAGAAAGTCATAAAGGTTATGAGGCTTCGCTGGGGAGATAGCTCCAAGGCACAAGTGCCTGCTGGGCAAGTGCAAGGTCGCAAGTTCAAACCCTGGTCCCACAAAAAAAAAAAAAAAAAAAGGTTATGAGGCTAGCTTGAAACTAGTCTTTGGGGATTCAATTCCTTCCTTTCTTGTTATTAAATTTTAATGTATGTCGGTTCTTCAATTGTATGGTAAGGTGGAGGGCATCCATGGAGTCACTCTAGGTTAACTGAGGTTAGTTCTGCTATTGTTACCTCTCGTTTAGAGGCAAAAGCTTCTCAGATTATAAAGATTATAACTATTACTTCAGTTAGGGAGATAAATGAGCTTATGGAGGACACTGTATTTCAGAATGTGTATGTGTCCAGGTAGTCTGAATATCGTTGTGGTATTCCTGATAACCCTATGAAGTGTTGAGGGAAAAAGGTAATGTTGACTCCTGTAAACATAATGAAAAAGTGAACTTTAGCTCATGTTGAATCCAGAGTATATCCTGAAAATAAGGGGAATCAGTGAACAAATCCTCCTATGATAGCAAATACTGCTCCTATTGATAAGACGTAATGGAAATGTGCAATGACATAATTTGTGTCATGTAAAACAATAGCTAAGGAAGAGTTAGCTAAGACGATGCCTGTGAGACCTCCTACAGTAAAAAGGAAGATAAACCCTAGTGCTCATAATATAGCAGGGGATCATTTAATGTTGCCTCCATGTAATGTTGCTAGTCAGCTAAACACTTTTACTTCAGTGGGGATGGCAATAATTATTGTGGCTGATGTAAAACATGCTCACATATCAACATCTATTCCTACTGTATTCCCAGCTTGGGGGCTGGGGCGATAGCTCCGTGGCACAAGTGCCTACCTGGCAAGTGCAAGGTCATGAGTTTGAACCCCAGGCCCACAAAAAAAAAGAAAAAAAGAAATATTATAGGCTTGATCAAGTTGTGAAGATTCCATTTGCTTCTTCAAGTACAACAATCAGTCCTGATTTTTTGTTTGTACTGGGGACTAAACTCAGGACCTTGTGCTTGCAAGCCAGGAATTTATGCTACTGACCTACCTCCCCAGCCCTAATTTTTTTTAAATCCATATTTATATGTTTTTTTTTCTTTTGGTTCATATTTAACACTTAAAGGCAACTCAAGTTGGGACCAATGAGATAGCTCAGTGGTCTAAAGAGCCTGCTTGGGCAAGCTTAGGCAACTGCAGGGATTTAGGTTCAATCCTCTGCACCACATGCTGTGCCAACCACACCCCCAGGGTAGGCTGAGCCAGCCATAATTTGAAAGAAAGAAAGAAAGAAAGAAAGAAAGAAAGAAAGAAAGAAAGAAAGAAAGAAAGAAAGAAAAGAAAAGAAAAGAGAAAAGAAAAGAAGGGATGGAAGGAGGGAGGGAAGGAGGGAGGGAGGAAGGGGGAGGGAGGGGAGGGAGGGAGGGAGAGAGAGAGAGAGAAAGAAAGAAAGAAAGAAAGAAAGAAAGAAAGAAAGAAGGAAAAGCAACTCAAGTCGCTTGGGATTTGTGTAGGCTGGAAAGCAAGTAAATGAACAAATCACATAAAGAGAAGAAAAAACAGAATCCAAGGAGGCCAGCAAGATGGCTCAGCAGTCTAACGTGCCTGCCTAGGCAAGCTTAGGTAGTTGCACGGGGCCATGTTTTCATCCTCAGCACCACACTCTGTACTAGCCCTGACCCCAGGGCAGGCTGAGCCAGCCAAAAAAGAAAAAAAAAAAAAAATTCTAAGAAAAATATGTCAAAGATGACAGTGAGGTAGCTCAGTGGCATAAGTACCTGCCTGACATGCACAAGGTCCTGACTTTGATCCCTGGTACCCAAAATAAATAAATTATATATGTAATATTATATATATATATATACATATTCAAAGGATACTAAGGTATTTTATTATCAGTAGTCAATTGGGAATTTATCCAAAGACTTAAAAAAAAGAAGCTATTAGTAAAGGTGATAGGCCCTTTGAATGAATATATTAGCATTTAGATAATATATAATATTAATAATAGTTTTAACTGCATGGATATCTGCTTGAGATTTAATAGCTACTAATGTTTCACCTGGAAATTTCAAGGAAAGAAGAACAATAATTTCAATAAATTATTATATAGCTTCCTAGTTCATTCATAAATAGAAAAATACTTGATACATATAGCAATATATTGTTAAATATACATAGTAAATAAGTCTTAACAAGTTGTTTAACTCCTCTATGCCTGTTTTTCACCAGAAATTAAGAGAATTATCACTGTTGATCTTTGAGACTGTAAGAACTCTCAAGTTCTATGAATCTACAAAACAGTAAGTTTTATTACAGAGACTATTAAAAGCTACATAAGGGATGGGGAGACAGCTCAGGGGCATAAGCACCTGCCTGGAAAGTGCAAGGTCCTGAGTTCAATCACTGGTATTGAAAAATAATGCTACATATAAGTTCAGTAGAGAACCATTAATCTAGACTGCAAAACATGCTGTAATGAAAAGGAGTAATAAAAACCATAGCTAAAAAGTATGTCCTACACTAAACTAAGTAGATTACAGTCATCTAATTCTCTTCTAATTAGTAAACTTTATTACTTACAGAAGTTTTAGATTTACAGAAAAATGAGTAGAAAGTACCCTGCCAAATAATGAAAGTACAGAAGATTCCTCTACATTCTCAGCCCCTTCACTTAACTTTCACACATATATCCCCTGGCTTTGAAAAAAAAAAAAAAACACACACACACACACACATATATCTATGTAACAGATAAAGACACCAAAGCAGATAGATAGCCAATTAGTAACTCAGTTTGCTAAATGGTAAAATTGGTTCCAAAGAGCCTTCTCTTGACTCCTGGACTATACACATTTCCCCCAATATGTGTTTTGAGTTATCATTCTTTAACTAGATGCAAAGCATGTGACATAAACACCCTGGCCATTACCATACAATTCAAGAAATAAATTAATGTGTACAAACTATACTCATTAACTGTTCCCTTCTTTTTCTGAAACAAATCTAGCCTCATGTAGTAGGCAGTATTTAAGTTAGAGCTTATCTAAACAAAATTAAATAAAAAGACTATTTTGATAAAGGAAAGTTTGAAAAAGGCTCATAAAAATTTTTGTTTTTATTTGATATGCCAGGTTTTTGGTAGGTTCATTTAGAAAAAAATAAAAATAAAAACAAGAAGTAATGCCAGAGGAGTAGGAAAAGACCATATTTCAATAATTTAAATTTATCTGAACTAAAGGGAAATAAAACATCTTTGAAGAAAAGAAGACTGTCCAATAGGACAGAGTCCTAGAGCCCCACGGAAATGACAAGGAAAAACACCTGAGTCCTGGTCTTACTTAAAAAAAAAAAAAAAAAAACCTTGATTCCCAGGAAAGCTTGTTAAAAGTTATGTAGCAAGCAATTCAACCAAAACACAGGAAGCTACTACAGTGTATAAAGCTCTATGTAAGTTGTTGTAATAGATGAATAATGGTTGCTCAGCTATGCCCAGGTCTACGTTCAAAAACCTGTAAATGTCACCTTGTATAGCAACAGAAATTTTAAAGATGTTATTAAAGATCCTGAGACAGGAGACCTTATGCAGTGAGCTCAACGTCATCATGACAGCCCTTCACAAAGGGACACAGTAGGAGTCTACATCAGAAAAGGAACAATCACAGTGAAGGCACTGGTGGAAGGGACCATAAGCCAGAGACATGGAGCCCTCAGATGTCGCAGAAGGTGGAAGAAATGGATATTCCACCTGAAGCCCGCAAAAGGAAACACCTCTCTTTATAACCAGATTTCTGACTGTTTTACCAACATAAAAAAGTGTTATTTTAAGCAACCAAATTTGACTGGTTTACTATACCAGCAAATAGGAAACTAATACAGTTGTAAAGCAAATGTCATCACATATAGCAACCTACTGAATCACAAGAATAGTCTTGTCCCTTAAAGAAACTGAGAAATATCCTCTTTTCTTTTCCTAAAATAATTTCTACTATGCTTTAAAAAGTTTCCTTTAGTTCTTGATTTTAGTGAACAGATCTATTCATATTCTCCATATACTTTAAAACTTTGATCAAAGACGGGCATGGGTTGCACACCTGTGATCCCGACATGAAGGAGGATGAGACAAGAAGATCACTGCAAGTTTGAGGCTAGCCTGGGCTCCACTGTGAATTCAAGACCAGCCTGAAGTACCCAGTGAAGCCCTCTGTAAAGAATTAAGTTTTTAATCATATCCACCTTTTACTTCTTCACATTTTGCTAAAGTACCTTAATTTCAGGTATAGCTTTACACATAAAACTCTCCATACCCTCCTCCAATTGCCCCTTTCTCGAGCACACTGGGCCTTGAAAACAGCCTCCCAGACAAGGTGTAAGGTGGATTTACTTACTATTCATGTTAGGGATCCTCACATAAAGCTGTGGAGGGACTTAAACCATTTTCATCTCACAAAGATACCACTCCTCTTAAAGCCAAGTGTTCTCAGGGACAGTTCTGCCCAGAAAGGGTATATATCCAGTGAGCCCATTTGGACCAGCACAGTCCAAGTTTACCTGTTTTAAAAATTATTTTTATTATAAATATCGATGCAAGCAGGTTAGTTCCAGTACTGCCTTACTTTACCTACTACTCTCATATTTCCTTTTTGAGCCTGGGTAATTCATTACTAAATTGGCTTCCTGTGTCCCTTCATCTGAGGACATGTATGACAAGCAGAGTAAGTGCTTTGTCCCTCTGTGCATTATACAACTATCATAACCTACTACCATTTTTTTTTTCTGGTACCAGGAATTGAACTCAGGACCCCACACTTGACAGGCAAGTACCTATTCTACTGAGCCATCTCCTCAGCCCCATCCTACCACCTTTAAATCAATTCTATTTCCTGAATCTTTGAACAAGAAGAGCTGAGGGAAAATTCTTTATTCCAACTTAAGGAAAAAATCCCAGGCAGGCATGACAGTACACACTGCAATCCCAGCACTCTGAAGGCTGAGGCAGCCTGGGCTACACAGTGAGTTGGAGATCAGTCTGAACTACAAGGAGAGACTGTCTCAGACAGACAGACAGACAGACAGACAGAGAGACAGAGAGAAACAGAGAGACAGAGACAGACAGAGAGACAGAGACTTCCTGCCCCCTCTTATTCTCACCATATACATTATATATAAAATGGATTTTGTAAACCAGACTGATCTTTTTTTAAAACTAAGAAAATTAAAGTAGGGGCCCGGCGGAATGGCTCAGTGGTCTAAAGCAACTGCTTGGGAAAGCTTAGGCGGCTTCATGGACCACGGTTTGATCCCCGGCACCAAATGGTGCGCCAGCCCTGCCCTTGGGGTGGGCTGAGCCAGCCATAAAAATGAGTGAATAAACAAACAAAAGTTCTGAAACAAGAAAAAAATAAATAAATAAATAAAAATAAAAATTCTAAAAAAAAAATAAGAAAATTAAAGTAAAAATAATATAAAGCACTTTTACTGTATTCCCTTTTCTTACTGCTCATTAAGATTATTTATAAAAACTAATACAATTATTTTCAAATTCCAAGAGCAAGAGCTGATTGTAACTATTAAAGACAATACAAAATTTTAAAATAGGAATTATACAAAGATAAGAATATCATTAATTTATTCTCTTGTTTTCCAAAATAAGCAAGATACTAAGACTTCCTGTTAGTGTTAGAAAGAAATAAGACTATTTCAAATAAGGTGATTTAAGAACCATCCAAAATTTGCCACCCTGATTCCTATAACCTTAGTAGAACTTTCTCTCTTTGAGACAGTATCTAACCCAATTCACCACATTTTTTCCTAAGTATCTGCTGCATGCCAGCACTTCAGGGTATTAAAAAACAAATCACACTTGACAAGTTAGAGCCTCTCACCCAGGAACTTACAAAACAATATATAAAAGTAGACTGTGATTACCACCACAGGAGAGGGGTTTTAAAAGATCTGTGAAACACGTGAGATGGCTGAGGGGAAAAGACATGGCAGGCAGAGGGGGCACAGCCCCAACCTGCATTTGACAGGGACAGAGGTGGGCGTAGACACTGGCAGCAGCATCGCGGTGCAATACAGTTAGATTATGTGAATCAGGTTACAAGAGGGTAGAAACATGGGGACAGACACACAATGAGAGATAAAAGCACAAAGATTCCTCTGCTGCAAAGCAGGGTAAGTTGGAGTCGGTTGTCAGAAAATGGGTGTACCTTAAGATAATAAGTGGAATTAATCAAACTCTATCATCACATGAGTTCTGTTTGAAAAACCCAAAGTGTAAATAATTTCAAGGGCAAAATGCAAAAGAACGGAGACAAGGAAATAGAGCTTCTGCAAATGGAAAGATGACCAAGGTGTGCAGAGAGGGGAAAGGGGAACTGAATGAAATTAAGAGTTGTTCTCTATGCACAATTCCTCACCATGATTATAATCATTAAATACTGAAAACATGAATCAGTAAAATAACTTCATTTTTAAAAATGAAGTAGTAGAATCTTGAAAACTTTTTTTAATCAGAAAATATTTTCTTTCTCTTCTCCAGTTACTCAGCACAAAGGCCCATGAGCAGCCAAGTCTCCCGACACCCTGCAGATGACATGCGAGCCAATACCAGCACCAGAAGGTTCAGGAAATAGCAAAGCTGCAGATCAGCCTGAAGCACTATGACCTCAGGACAATGCTTCCCAGGCACTAGTCAGGCCTAAGTGCACTTCCTAGGATGAGGCCATGGCTGTGGACAACCGCAGCATGGACATCCAAGCACTGAAGAAGCCCAAGAACAGGAAGCTGTTCAAGAAGCTGGCCCAGAAGGATGATGCCAGGCTGGCCTCAGAGTCTGATTAAGCAGATCTCATGAAACCTGGGCCCCACACGAAATAAGGCTGGCAAGATCCCTTCTCTCTGACAGACAAGAAGAACTTGTCTGATTGCATTTATTTTTTTTATAAGAATCTGTTTCTTTTTTCATACAATGTATTTGGTACATGGTTTCACTACCCAGCTTGGACTCATAGTGATCCTCCTGTCTCAACCTCCCCAGAGCTGGGATTACAGGCATGCACCACCATACCTGGTCTCACTGGCAGGCTCAGCACGCCTCAGGGCAGGGTCAGCTCAGTAAGTGGTGCTGGGAATCAAACCCTAATCCCTGCGCTTGCCTATACAGGTGCTTACTTCACACTTTATGTTTTATACTAAGAAACTAATTTGAAGATAGTGATACACAATATAATAACCATTGTTATTACATTATTCTGTCATGAAAATTTATTATATTTTTTCGTAAAAGATGGTCACCAAAGTTGATAAGTTGAAGTCCACTGTCATTTTCCAAGCAAGGAGGGTGCTGTGTCTGTCTGGGGCTTTTGGACATGTGACAATGACAACTGGTAAGTTTGTACACAGCACCCACATGACATCAGCCTACTGGTGTCATCACTCAAAAAGTGGCAGAAGATCCAGGCTCCCTGCACTGAGCATACGATAGGCAAGGGCCAGCACCTATGTTAAAGCAAATCCTAATGAATCAAGGGGCCACCAAAAAATATTTTCTTTCTCATTCTCAGTAACAGTGACATACTAAACAATCTCACAATAATCCTATGAGGAAAATGGTAATAGGTCTCTCTAATCTATAATGACTAAACTAAGGGACATAATTGTTAAGCATGTTTCTTAAAGTCACATATCCAGAATTTGCAGACATAGGGCCAAAACTTCAAGGATTCTGCCTCCAGAACCTTGGGGTTTAATCAGAGAATGTGCTATCTACTGTTACTCAAGAAGAAATCCAATATAAAGAAAAATTACTTGAAATGGGGTACTATTTATATACAATTAAAATATATATTTGATGCAATGTGTCAACTTTTAAAAAAAGAAAGGGGAGGAGAAAAAAAAGTAATGTTGATTGAATGTGTTAGTGTTTAATTGTTTGATCAATCTTATATACCTATATCTATTAATCTAAACTGATCTGATGATGAAAATATGTAATATAATCATTGTTAAATTTATACAATAAAAAACAATAAAAGCTAAGAAAAAAAAAAGAATGCAGTCCCAACTCCAGTCATTGAAAATATAACAAAAGGCTGAAAGCACACAGAAGACATTCCTAGGAGATGTTGCAGGTTTGATTCCAAATCACCTCAATAAAGCAAACTTTCAGAATTGAAAAAATAAATAAATAAATAAATAAAATGCATATTTGAATGTCACAATTCCTTATTCTTCTAGGTTCCCACATGACCTTTCATGCAATATATTTAAAAATGTGATTGTTCATATGAAATATAACTAAAAAAGAAAACTAATGTTTAATACATCTTTGTACTACTAGTCATTCAGGAGCTGAAATACCCAGTAACAAGAACAACCATAGTAGTAGGAACAGTGTGTTCTAGTACAGCTTCTTGAAAGTTATTTTCCAATATGAATTTCTCAGATCTCTGTTTCATATGAGAAATAGGCAGGCTTTAAAAGTGGATAAAATGGAAAAAACTCGTATGTTGCTGACAGGACTATAAATTGATGAAGCAACCTTGGAAAAATGTGGTGGTTCCTCAGAAACTTAAACATAGTTGTCATATCAATCAGCAACTGCACTCCAAGATACGTGCTCAAGAGAAAGAAAAACATCTACACAAAGAAATGTGCATGATTGCTCAGAGCAACATAATTTATAGTAGCCAAAATGTAAGGAAAATGCTTATCAACCAATTGATATGTTAATAAGCCATGATACTTTCATATACAGTTGCATATAATTTGACTATAAAATGGACTGAAGTACTAGTACATGCTGCAGCATGGGTGATCCTTTAAGGCATTAAGTGAAAGACGACGATGACAAAAGTCACACACCATATGATTCTACTTCTGTGAAATATCAGCAATACATAAACCCAAACAGAAAGTATAATAAAAGTTTCCTGGAAGATCACTATGAGTTGGAGCTCTAAAGTGAAACCCTGTACCGAACACATGTTAAAAAGGGGGAAATGGGCCATAAATGCTAATAGATATGGGGTTACTTTTGTGGCAGAGTACATGCTTGGCATGTGTGAGATCTTAGGTTCAAGTTTCAACAAAAAGGAAGAAAAACAAACAAACCATCCTGCCCTATGTCTTTCAGTCTGCCACATAAAATTTCCAGGCCACAGAACCTTAACTGGGGCAAGCCTACATGCCCAGTCATTTTAGTGGACTCTGCTTGGCTTCTTCCTGCCTGTTTGTCCTTGTCAGGGCCTTATCTCTGGACTTTTAGGTTAGCTAGGATGAGTCTTACAGAAAAGCATCTTATGATATCACAAAGGGGAATGTGTGTGTATCTAGTGTAACAATATAGTGAACTGTGTGTGTGTGTGTGTATTTTTATATACTAGAAATTTTCTTTTAGCTTAGGTAGCCCCTAATCTCATGTCTCTTTTCCATATTATTAGAGGTAGGGGAAGGGCAACTATCTTGGTTTCCTGACTGCATTCTCTGCCAGTCAGCTGGCCCCTCTGGTCTTGCTGATGTAAGTCTTCATGTTATTTGTGACATTTGATACCTTTTTTTTTTTTTTTTGTCCTTTTGAGACAGAGTGTCACTATGCAGTTCAGGCTGGCCTTGAGCTCACTTTTATAGCCCAGGCTGGTCTCAAACTCTCACTGATCCTCCTGCCTCAGCCTCCCAAGTGCTGGGATTACAGGCATGCGCCACCATACCTGAATGATACCTTTATTTTTAAATTGCTTCCAAAGGAATCCCTGCAATAAAATGTTAACTCCTTCTAGTCAGATTTAGCCAAAAACCATAGTAAGGCCCTTGTACTGTTACTTCCCTGCCTACAGAGCCTTTCACCTACTTGACATCACTTGGAAGCACCAAGAAAGTCTCTGCTGCCAAGGTGTAGCCGTGACTCATCGCAAGGTGCTTACTGCTCAGACCTGTATTACTGAAGTCCAAGGTGGCTGCAGGACAGGAGTTGAACAGTGGAGGCAGAAATTCCCAGCACTTACGTTGCTTCTATTTATACAGCGGTCATCAGGCCTCAGGGATGACTCAACGCACTTCAGCCAAAGCAGCCTATAGGTCACCATTATACATATAGCTATAAATTCAAATGGATGACTTCCATTTACATAATAGAGTTCTTAAATCTCACTTTTACTGATCTTATAGAACTCAGCACTAAAAAGAATATTAGACATACTTTAGCCCAGCATCCATGTTTACATGTAAAGGACCTAGGATGAGAAAAGTTAACTTGCCCAATGTCATAGTGTTATTATAGGCAGCTAAATTAGACAGGGATATTATAGGCAGTAGACAGGGCCAGGCCCTCAAGGAGCTAGCACAAAAGACAAGATATGTTACAACCGTGAGACAGAGGGATGTGAATGTTCCTGCTGTGGGCCAGTCCTAGAGACCAAAGATTGAACAAATGCCTACCTCCCTGAAGATAAGCATCCGAGCTTGATCATCATCTGGAGGAAGCCAGGAAGAGTCACTAATCCAACTGCTACTGGCTCGTTACTGGATAAACTTCAGTTCTAGACTCATGCCCACTTGCTGCATGATGCACTTCCCTATTTGATCCTAGGCTTAACCAATTTTACCTGAGGAAAAGTGCTTGTAAGCTCATTCCTTTACCATAGTTTTGTCCTATCTCATGCCCACCTAAGTGAGTTCTCATGCTCTCCACCTTAGAGGCATATAGTTTTACCCTGTAAAAGTCCCTGAAAAGGACAGCTTCCTGGAGACAACCTGTTCATGTCCCCCTTCTGACCCTTTCAGACAGAAGCTTTCTTTCCCCCAATAAATATTCTGCTCTTAACCTCTGTTCCTAAAATTCATTCTTTGGCCTTGGAGAACATGAAATTGTCCCAGGTATCTTTCAGGTTGGGAGTTCCATTTCCCCTATATCAACAGAGCCAATGAGTAGGATTGCTTATCTTTAATAAATAACTATAATACAGACATACTAAGGGGCTTTATGAAACTTGGATCAGTAAGACTAGATACTGCTCCCTTCACTTTTAAGATGGCTTAAGAGAAACTTTTTTTTTTGTTTGTTTGGTTTTTTTTGTTTTGTTTTGTTTTTTGGCTGTCTCAGGCTGCCTTAAGGGCAGGTCGAGTAAGGCTTGGGGAGGTAGGGATCGAACTCCAGTCCCCTGCACCTGAATGCATTTATCCTAGTAGGCGCTTAAACAACTGAACTAACCCACAGGCCCCTGAAAAATTATTATTGATTTGAGTTTTGCAATGGGAAATTAGCACAATATATGTTTTAAAACAGATATTTTAGCCATAGAAAATTACTCTGAAGGATTAAAATTTAATCCACTACCTCCTAATCACAATGGTAACCATTTCAGCCAAATTCTTCATTATTATTTCAGTGCCCTTTTATTCCTACCCTTGCCTTTCTTTTGTAATTTTATTCCCTATTTTCTAATGCTAGGATTCTTGGTGATTGCTACTAAAATCCAGGAAATGCCTAAGGAATTTAATTCAGATGTAAATGGAATTATTTGGGTTGTTTCTGTCTCTCCTTCTAAAAAATTATAATACGAAACAGTGTGCTACTGCTGAAAGCCCCACCGATTTCTCAGCTTGACACTTGAAGTAATTTAGAGGAATAAGGGGGTGGGATCTGGGGCTGCTTCACAGCTAATTTATTTACGACAATTGCAGAACTGAGAAACCTCACCCACACTGTATACCCACAGAGAAAGAAATGAATTCTTTTCAAAACAGCAGCTTTCTGTCCCGCTGGTGCTTTTTCCTCATTTCCTTTTCTCTTTCCCACTCAGTGTAGGTAACTTTGACAGCATTCTACTTACAATTCTAAATTTACTTATGATTTCAACCTAAGAAGAAATTACAGCAAAAGAAGTAGGGTACCACCCCCGTGGTTAAGTCTTCTTCTAGAAATACATCATGTTAAGGGAAACTCCCATAAGCCTGCCCAAAACTACACCAAAAAGGAGTTGCAAATGAGCTGATAATACCTATACATTTGATTACTCTATGAGCTCTACAAGAGCTGTCCTATTTCTTTGACAAGAAGTGGGACAAAATGAAAAATTCTGGTTTACAAGGAAACTCATATATAAATGAAGCCTTTTCATTTTACTCATCTGTCAGCAATTTTCGACCCAGACTAGGCCTCTTTTCTCTGTTGGACTCACAGAACCAACAGCTGAGGCAGAGGACAGAGTCAGCAGTAAAGGAAGTTTTAGTCTTGGCCAAAGAATGCATAGCAGGGAAACCAGCTCATAAATCAGCTCCTCAACCTATTTATGGTAGAGAAGTCACAGATACAAATTTTTTTTTAAAAAAGGAGGAATAGGCTAATAAACATAAATGAGAAGAATATTCATGTCTGCTCTGGGAATGGGCAGAGATTTTCCTGAAATTAGAGAGCCACTTCCCTTTGCTTGTCATCTCTTTCCAGTCATTGGCACAGAATTTGTCAACAGCCTTGGCACTTGGGCCTGTGCCATTTAACATGTAGAAGGAATTATAAGGAAGTCAAGGCTATCTCCATTCACTCTGACAGTCATCTCAGAGTCAAAGGGTTTTGTCTAGCTGATCTGAGGAGGGATTTCTGGCCTTTAGACACTCTATTCTCAAAGATTTTCTTAAAAAATAAAGTTGGGTAGGACAGAAATTGAGCTAGGACACATAAACAGGACACTGGGTAATTGTTCCTCAAGATAAAGTTTCTTCTTTATAAATGTGCAACATATGTGACAACACAGATGCTATGCTATAGTGTGGATCCGAAGTGCTCCCCAAAGGGCTCCTGTATTGCAGGTGTACCCCAGCTGTTGGTCCAAATAGGAAGTAGTAAAAACTAAGAGGTCAGAACTAGCTGGAGGTAGTTGGTTGCTGGTAACCTGCCCTTTAAGAGTACTGTGGGGCCCTGCTGACCTCTTTTGTTTTTATCCTTCTTCTCTTTTCCTCTTCTAGTCTTCTCTTTCTCCATCTTCTCCTCGCTCCTCTCGCTCCTCCTCCTCTTCCTCTTCTGCTTCTTCCCTTCTTCCTCCTCTTTCTTCCTCTCTCTGCCTCTGTCCTGATCCCCATAAGGTGTGCAGCTTTATTCCACTGCACACCTACACCATGACATCCTGCACATTACCACAGCCAGGCAGCAATGAAGCCCACCGAGCATGGACTGACTGAGATCTCAGAAGCCATAAGTCAAATATATATCTCCTCTTTTAAGTTGACTTCCCCAGGTATTTTGTCACAGCAACAAAAAACTGACTAAGGCACATTAGAATAAATGCAGCAATCCAGCTTTCTGGGAAGCTGTCTCTTGACAAAGTACTACCATCATAATTATTTTGATGAAGAGAAGCCTAACCTATATGGTTAAGATATTAGTTGCTATGGAGACTCCTTAAAAAACTAGAACTGGAAATCCCATTCAAACCAGCTATCCCACTGTGGGAAATTTTTCCCAGGAGAACTGAAAACATCATATCATCGTGATATCTTGCACCTGTGTTCATAGAAGCAAAATTTGTGATAGCCAAATCTTGGAAACAACCAAAATGCCCATCATCTGAAGAACAGTTTTAAAAGATGTGGTATTTTTATACAACGGAATATTACTCAGCTATAAAGAATGATAAACGGGCCCGGCGGGATGGCTCAGTGGCCTAAAGCGCCTGCTTGGGAAAGCTTGGGCGGCTTCAGGGACCGCGGTTCGATCCCCAGCACCGCATGCTGCACCAGCCCTGCCCTCGGGGTGGGCTGAGCTGGCCATGAAAATGAGTGAATAAACAAACAAAGGTTCTGAAACAAGAAAAAAAATAATAATAAATAAAAATTTAAAAATTTTTTTAAATATTTTAAAAAATAAAAAAATAAAGAATGATAAACTAGAAGACTTCATATATAAGTGGATTTATCTTGAACATATACTCATAAGTAAAATAAACCAGACCTACATGGGTAAATATCGTATAGTCTCCCTAGTGTAAGAACTCAGAAGAAGAAATAAAAATGGAAAGGCATAACACAGCTGAATGGAAACCAAGGACTTAAACATTACACAATGAAGTGACTATAAACAGAAAAGATAGAAAACATGGCAGGAGCAAAACCATGCACTGATATACAAGATGAATTAGATAATGGCCCTAAGAACCACCAAAATATTTTTCACACTGAGGATAGCAGTGAGTAACACTAAAATTATGCTTAAAATGCCTGTAATTCTTGTCTTTTAGATTTGTGCTGCTTCTAATGTAATTTCAGTTACTGCTATATTCTCTCTCAAGTAAATGATTGGTTTACAAGAAAACAAAAAAGGGTATTAAATGAGAGTAAGAGACTATGAAAAATGTCGTAGGTTTGACTGGCTACAATTTTGTATAGACTTAGATTTCTAAATGTCTGCGTAAAAATGTGTAACCGTTTTTATCACATTATATAGGGATTTATTAGTATATAAATCATTGATAGAAAATACCAATTCCAAATTAAGTGTAAGATGTTTAATATTCATAAAGACAGTGATGTTAAGTTTAAGTACCTATGTTATAGAGTAACAGCATCATGAAGCTTGTCTTCTGGAGAGTTAAGAATGTAAGTTTACAGACCAAAAATTAGAGAAAAAGAAGGACTACAAGAATTACCAATATTTTGGCCCTAGCCCTTCAAGGTCAGTGAGCACTCAGGACATAAGAGAACCTATGCTCTAACATCTTATAACTCAGTGGTTTCCCAAATTTTCTGTTCAAAGAGATTATGGGAACACAGAATACAGGGATAAATGAAGTATAGTGTGCCTAAGGAGAGTCTAGGGAGAAAATATTCTCTCAGGCTTTCACAGAGAGCAAAAACCACATCATCTACACCCTGCACTCTATATAACTACTACGAAGAAAATAACATGTATCATATCAATTATTTGGAATGTACTACTATCATGTTTTTTAAAATATTACATTAAAAACAAATAAAATAAAAAATATAAGTTGCTAAATCTCTGCTTAGATCTACAAAACCCAGTACAACTGAGTATCTGTACAATGTACCCTCTTTCATCTTTCATGCTACTCATTTGTCTGTCCAAAAAGAATTACAGGAATTAGGACCAGGAGGTCAGATCCTTTACAGTGTGCCAAAGATACAGAAAGAGGAGAGCAAACTTCCTGGATGGAGCTTTCACTCAGTGTAGTCTGCTTTCCTGCTCTCTTAGGAAACTGCATCTCCTTGTGTTCTTTATTCCAGTCTTCTGTGTCATGGAGTTCCCCAAGATGGCATGTTGAGGTAATAGTCTCTCTGTCTTAAGAGTTCTGGCCCTTACCTAAATAAACCTGACTCCTTCTGATCAATTCTCTTTCTGCATTCTGGGCTCTGAATGGCAGGTAGCCCAGACCATTGATTTCAACACACAGAATGTTAACCTATTAACTCTGAGCTTTACAGGAGGACTTGATGTCATCCAAGGTCTTTCTGAGATCATAAATTCTGTAATTCTATGATTCTTAATTCTCTGCATCTGTGACATAGCACAAACATTTGTCATGATATTTCATAGCCAAAAATGTCAAAGTGAACAATTTAAATACTGAATTAGTGTTTTAAAATGTAAAAGTCAAAAAAAAAAAAAAAGTAAAAGTCTGTACTATCCCAAGAACAAATAAAAAGAAATAGACATAGCCACATATTAACCACTTATGTATAAAATGTGTACAGTTATGTATGTTTTTATATATGTGAATTGAAATGTTAGGAAAAATATACATAAAAATGATATGATTGGGGCTGGGGAGATAGCTCCGTCACACAAGTGCCTGCTTGGCAAGTGCAGGGTCATGAGTTCAAACCCTGGTCCCACCAAAAAAAAAAAAAAAAAAAAAAAAAAAAA
>PVJA010043433.1:0-16762 GCA_004027025.1 Myocastor coypus | reverse complement strand
CACTTCGTTGTTTAATCCATAACACATTCAGCTGTGTTATGCCCTTAAGTTCTTGTTTTCTTCTTTAAAGTTCTTATATTAGGGAGACTATACGATATTTACACATATAGGTCTGGTTTATTTCACTAATGAGTATATGTTCAATATACATCCATTTATATATGAAGTCTTCAAACTTATCAATCTTTATGGATGAGTAATATTCCATTGTATAAAAATACCACATTTTTTTTTAAACCATTCTTCACATGATGGGCATTGTGGTTGTTTCCAAGATTTGGCTATTACAAATTGGGGTGCTATAAACATAGGTATACAGATATTGCTATGGTATGATGTTTTCAGTTCTTCTGGGAAAATTCCCTGTAGGGGGATAGCTGGATCGAACAGAACTTCTAATTCTAGTTTTGTAAGGATCTTCCACACTGCTTTCCATAATGGTTGTACCAATCTGCATTCCCACCAGCAGTGGAGAAGGGTTCCTTTTTCCCCACAGCCTCACCAGCATTTGGTTGATTTCTTTATGATAGCCATTCTTTCTTGGATGAGATGGTATCTAAGTGTTGTTTTGATTTGCATTTCACGAATGGCTAGCGGTGTGGAGCATTTCTTCATGTATTTGTAGGCTTGCTGTATTTGTTTCTCTGAAAAGTGTGTGTTCATCTCAGATGCCCATTTTTGGATTGGGTCATTGAATTTTGGAACTCTAATGGTTTTTAGTTCTATGTAGATTCGAGATAGAAGACCTTGGTCTGAATACTTGTTAGTTAAAATCTTTTCCAAATTTGTGGGCCGTCTTTTCACTTTGTTATTGATTTCCTTTGACATGCAGAAACTTCTTAGTAAGAGGAGTTCCCACTTGTTGATACTTTCAAGTGTTAAATGTGCAATTTGATTTCTGTCCATGAACTTTTTGCCTACCCCGATGTCTTCAAGATTTCCTCCCACTTTCTCTTCCAGGAGATTTAATGTTTCACTCTTAATATTTAGATCTTTAATCTATTTCGACTTTATTTTCGTGCATGGTGATAGATTAGGGTCAAGTTGTAGTTTTCGGCATGTAGAGAGCCAGTTTTGCCAGCACTGTTTGTTAAAGAGGCTATCTTTCTTCTAGTAAACGTTTGGCCCGTTTGTCAAAGATAAGGTGGCTGAGTGTGTTTGGATTTGCTTCTGCATCCTCTACTCTATTCCATTGATCTACAGGTCTGTTCTTTTGCCAGTACCACGCTGATTTTATTACTGTAGCTTCGTAGGATAACTTTAGGTCAGGAATTGTAATGCCTCCTGCCAAACTTTTGTTGCCCAGAATTGTCCTTGCAATTTTGGGTGTTTTTTGGTTCCAAATAAATTTTAGGAATGACTGCTCCAGTTCTGTGAGTTATGGCAATGGTATTTGGATAAGAATTGCATTAAATCTGTACAACAGTTTAGGGAGTATGGCCATCTTCACAATGTTGGTTCTTCCTATCCAGGAGCAGGGAATATCTTTCCATTTTCTGAAATCTAAGATCTCTTTTTTCAGAGTACTATAGTTTTCATTGAAAAGGTCTTTTACTTCCTTAGTTAGGTTGATTCCTAAGTATTTCATTTTCTGCGGTGCTGTCATAAAAGGTACTGTTTCTCTAATTTGTCTCTCAGTGTGTTTGTTATCTGTGTAGAGGAATGCTAGTGACTTTTGTGTGTTGACTGTGTAGCCTGCTATGCTACTGAATTTGTATATTAATTCGAGTAGGTTTTTAGTGGAGTTCTTTGTGTCTTCTAAGTAGATTATCCTGTCATCTGCAAATAGTGGAAGTTTTACTTCTTCTTTACCTATTCTTATTCCTTTTATTTCTCTTTCTTGTCTAATGGCTGTAGCTAATGACTCCAGAGCTATATTGAATAGAAGTGGCAATAGGGGGCATCCTTGTCTTGTACCAGATTTGAGAGTAAAAGACTTGAGTTTTTCCCCATTTAGAATTATGCTAGCTGTTGGATTGTTGTAGATGGCTTTTCTCAGGTTGAGGTAGAGGCCCTGTATTCTGATTTTCTGTAGGACTTTGAACATGAATGAGTGTTGCACTTTGTCAAAGGACTTTTCGGCATCAATTGAGATGATCATGTGATTTTTGGTCTTGGCTGTGTTGATAGAGTGTGTTGCATTTATAGATTTGTGTATATTGAACCATCCTTGCATCCCTGGGATGAATCCTACCTGGTCGTGATGTATAATCTTGATGATTTGTTGTATTCTAATGGCTAGGATTTTATTGAGAATTTTTGCATCTATGTTCATGAGAGAAATTGGTCTGTAGTTTTCTTTTTTAGTTACATCTCTCTCTGGTTTTGGTATCAGTGTAATACTTGCCTCTAGGAATGATTTTGGAAGGATTGCTTCCTTTTCAATTTCATTGAAGAGTTTGAGGAGTGTTGGGGTTGTGTCTTTTTTAAAATTTCTTGTAGAATTCAGAGGTGAATCCATCAGGTCTCGGACTTTTCTTTGTCGGTAGGCTTTTTATTACATTTTGTATTTCATTGGCTGTTATTGGGTTATTGAGAATTCTAATATCTTCTTGATTCAGTTTTAGTAATTTGTACTTTTCTAGGAATCTGTCCATTTCATCTGTGAGTTCAATTTTGTGAGAGTAAGGATTCTCAAAGTAACTATTTATGATCCTCCGTATCTTTGCTGGGTCTGTAGTAATTTCACCCTTTTCATTCCTTATTGCTTGAATTTGAGTCCTTCCCTCTTTTTGATGAGGTTAGCTAGGGGCTTACCAATCTTATTTAATCTTTCAAAGAGCCAGCTTTTGGATTTATTAATTCTTTTATTGTTTTCTTTGTCTCGATTGAATTAATTTCTGCTCTAATCTTTATAATTTCTTACCGCCTTTGGGCTTTGGATTTCGTTTTTTCTCCTTTTCTAGTGGGTTTAAGTGTTGTGTAAGAGTGTTTATTTATTCCCGTTCTATTTTCTTTCTTTTTTTTTTTTGAGATAGGGTCTCACTATGCAGTTCAGGCTGGCCTTCAGCTCACTTTTGTAGCCCAGGCTAGTCTCGAACTCACACCATTCCTCCTGCCTCAGCCTCCCCAATGCTGGGATTACAGGCGTGCTCCACCACGCCCGGCCCGTTCTATTTTCTTAATGTGTGCGTTGAGAGCTATAAATTTCCCTCTGAGAACTCCTTCATTGCATCGCACAGGTTGTGTCTGAATTTTCATTAAATTTTAGATAGTGTTTAATTTCATCTGTATTCCATTGGTTGTTGAGAAGAATGCTGCTTAGTTTCCATATAGTCCTGGAATTCCTATGGTCTCTTTCCTCATTTATTTCCAATGTGATTGCACTGTGGTCAGATAATATGCATGGGATAATTTCTGTTTTCTTGCATCTATTGAAGCATGATCTATGGACTAATATATGATCTATTTTAGAAAATGTCCCATGTGCAGCTGACAAGAATGTGTATTTTGAGGTGGTTGGATGGGACACTCTGTATATGTCCACTAAGTCCAATTGTTGCAAGTTCTGATTCAGTTCTGCCACTTCTTTGCTGATTTTTTGTCTGCTTGACCTATCTTTTTCAGATAAGGGAGTGTTGAGGTCTCCTGTTAAGATTGTGGTATTGGATATCAGATTTTTCATGTCCATTAAGGTTTGTTTGATATAGCTTGCTGTTCCCATTTTGGGTGCATACATATTTATGAGTGTTACCTCTTCATCATGAATTTTTCCCCTTACCAGTATGTAGTGGGTTTCTCTATTTCGTTTGATCAGTCTTGGTTTGAAGTTTAGACCGTCTGCAGAAAGGATTGCTACCCCTGCCTTTTTTTTTGCAGTGCAGGAGCATGTAGTATTGTTTTCCAACCTTTCACTTTAAACCTATGGGTTTCTTTATGAGTTAAGTCTGTTTGTTGCATACAGCATATTGTTTTTTTTTTTTTTAAAGAATTTTTTACTTTATTTATTTATTTTTTTCTCGTTTCAGAACCTTTATTTGATTATTCACTCATTTTTATGGCTGGCTCAGCCCGCCCCAAGGGCAGGGCTGGCGCAGCATGTGGTGCCGGGGATCGAACTGTGGTCCCTGAAGCCGCCCAAGCTTTCCCAAGCAGGCGCTTTAGACCACTGAGCCATCCTGCCGGGCCCCATATACAGCATATTGTTGAGCTCTGTTTCCTTATCCACTATGCAAGTCTACTTCTTTTAATTGGAGAATTGAGTCCATTTACATTGATGGTTATAATTGAAAGGTATTGACATATGGTTGACATGACTCTTATTCGCTGTTTACCACTTTTTCCTCCTATGTTTAGTTGGTTACTCTATTTGGTGGGATCTTTCTGTTCTCATTTGTTGAATTTGGGTTTTTTTGGTCCCTCTGTAAAGTATTTGCTCGAATATTGCGTAGCGTTGGCTTTGTTGTCATGAAATTCTTTAGTTGTTCCTTGTCATGGAAATATTTCACTTCTCCTTCATACTTGAAGGAGAGTTTTGCCGGGTATAGTAGTCTGGGTTGAAATTTGTTTTCATGGAGGACTTGAAGCACTCTGCTCCATGCTCTTCTTGATTTCATGGTTTGTGGAGAGAAATCTGCTGTTATTCTGATGGGTTTTCCTTTAAATGTGATCTGTTCCGATTGTTTTCTCATATTTGGGAACTTTTCTGGCATTGCTTCTGCCCATATTCTTTTTATATCATTTGTATTGACTCTTTCTTATTGATTCGTGTTAATCTCCCATTGTTCACTTTTGAAGCATCTTACAGATGTTCAATTATTATTATTATTATTATTTTTTGCATTCTGGTGGTTTTTAAAAGAACCTTTTTTACTCTTTCACTGGCTGCAACTGTGTCTTCAAGATCTGAGACTCTATCTTCACTTTCGTTCATACAGCTATGCCAACTTGTGATCGAGATTTTATTTGCTTGTATTCTCCTCTAATTTTTTATCGATGTCTACTTTAGTAGTATTGAAATCTCTTATTATGGTTATCCTTTCTCTGTCTAATTCAGAGATCCTTTGTGTTCTGTTATCCTCTCTAGTTTTCTGTAGTTGTTCCCCTACTTGGGATGCTATTGATTTAGACATGTCTTAGATATTATTTGTGCTTTTGTTTCCTCTATACGTTTCTCCACTTCATGTATTTCTTTTTTTACTTCTGATGTTATGTCTGATCTCATTTGATGTATAAGTTTCTGTACTTGTCTCTCTGCCTCAGATGCTACCAATTTAGAGGTTTCATCTGCATGATTCCCGTTTTCTTCCATGGTAATGTCTCCTGTATTTGATTTGGGTGGGCTCAGGCCCTGAGATTGAATCCTACTGCTTGTTGTTATCATTTTTTTTATGGAAGCGATCTCTGCACTTTGCTGGCATTATGCTGTAATTGTCTATGGGCCTTTGGTGTGGAGCCTCCAAGTTGATTCCCCTATAGAAGTTCCCGCCTTCAAGTCATAGCTCGGGCTTCTGGCTGCTGTGAAGCCCTGTGGGTCTGGTCTGTGGGTGGAGGTGAAGCTTTGGAATTGAGGAGTCATGGTAGGCTGGTGGAGCAGATCGGTTACCAGACGAGATGTATGGTGGGTTCGGTAGTGGAGGTTGGCTAGGAGGGGTTCAAAACAAAAAGGGGGGGGAAGTTTAAGGGGAAGGTGGCCCAAGGATCCTGACTGGAGGAAATTTACCCGGCGGGCGCGCCGGCCTCGAAGGCTGGGGACATGGGACTGGAACAGGAAGTGAGGCGCAGGTATGCAAAAGAGAAGCAAAGGGGCTGAGGGACCTTACGTGGTGGGTGTGCGGGCCCAGCGGGCTGGGGACCAGAACTGGGAAAGGAAGTGCGGCGCAGGAATGCAAAAGAGAAGCAGAGGGGCCAAGGGACCTTAACTGGTGGGTGCCGGAGCCTGGTGGGCTGTGGACTGGGGACGAGACAGGAAGTGAGGCGCAGGAACGCCAAAGAGAAGCAGAGAGGCTGAGGCACCTTACCTGGTGGGTGCGTGGGCCTGGAGGGCTGGGGACCGAGAACCGGGACAGGAAGTGAGGCGCAGGAACCCAAAAGAGAAGCAGAGGGCACACTGCTTCTTTAATCTGACATCCTTGAGTTACTTGGTGACCTTTCAGATGGCCTGGACAGTTTCACATATGTTCTTAAAGTGAATGCGAAGATTTGAGCCTCGTAGTTCACATGATTTTGTGGGGTTTTCTAGGTTGAGAGACAAACCATTTTTACAGGACACTTCAGGCTACTTACAGGAAGAAGAAGAGCAATGATTTCTGGGAGAATTCATCAGTTCAGTGGGACTTTGACTAGAAGTATCACTGGCTTTGCCTCCAAATTAAAGTAGGCTTTTGTATCACTTAAGAGCCAGCGCTGAGTAACTGGGCTTGGCCTGTTAGTAAATCTAACATATAGTAAAGCAGATAGTCATTTCAGCTAGTCCATAAAGCACAGGCTTTTCCACACAAGCTCTGCATTAGCCTAGCACCTGAGACCTTTTTATCTCTGGACAAAATCCAGTAGTTTGAGATACTCACCTAGATATGGGCAACTTCAACATTAACGATAAAACTTCTGCATAAGCTGCCATTAGACTTTTTCTTTTAAGTTTGCTTTATTTTGAAAATACTTTTTTCTTTTTATTAGTACATGTTTTTTAGTAGATAGTAATTACATTCCTTGCAGAGAACTGGTCCGTGTACATAGTACATCTTAGTTTTCTTTTTAAACCGTTTACTCTTGTCTTGTTTCCCTTCCCTTCCCTCTCTTTTGTGTTTTCATTATTTATAATTTGTGTTTTTCATGGTCTCAATGTGCATCATTTTTCTTACAAAGTAAATTAATCCTTTATGGCAAAATAGTACTCTTTTGTGTATAAACACCATGGTCTTTAGTCATAGACTGAGCTAGTATAAACTTTCCTGCTATAAATATGGGTATACATTTGTATCACTATAATGTGATATCTTTAACTCTTTAAGGAAAATTCCTAGAAGAGGAATAGCTGGGTTGAATGGAGTTTCTAATTGTAGTTGTCTGTGGAGTTTCTGTACTAATTTCCATACTAGTTGTACCAGTTTACATTCTCAGCAATGAAGAAGAGGTCTTTATCCTCACAGTATCTCCTGCATTTGCATTTACTTGTTTTCTTGAAAATAGGTAATTGTTCTTTGTGGAATAAGATAGAATCTTGGTGTTCTGTAGGTTATTTCTTTACTCTGTTGGTTGTTTCCTTTGCTCTGCAGCAGAAGCTTTTTACTTTGGTGTAATTGTATATGTTGAATCTCGATGCTATTTCTTGTGTGATGGAGGTTCTGTTCAGAAAGTCCTTGCCTATGTGTCTCTAAGGGTGTTTTCCTATGTTGTCTTCCCGCAGATTGTTTCTAATTTAATACTTTTTAAAAAATCCATTTTGGTTTATGTTCAGTACATGGTGAGAACATAGACCTGGGTCTAGTTTCAGTCTTCAGCATGTTGGTGACCAGTTTTCCCCCCACCA
Organism: Myocastor coypus; assembly: GCA_004027025.1. Taxonomy (NCBI): domain Eukaryota; kingdom Metazoa; phylum Chordata; class Mammalia; order Rodentia; family Myocastoridae; genus Myocastor; species Myocastor coypus. The sequence goes on along the minus strand of PVJA010043433.1, from coordinate 9,291 downwards.
TTTATTAAAGAGTGTTCTTTTCTCTTAAAAGGGGATTTGACCCTTCTTGCCAAAAATAAGATAGTTGAGTATGTCTGGAGCTTTTTCTGTAACCTCTGTTCTATTCCACTGGTCCACAACTCTGGATTTTTGTTGTCATTGTATTTATTTAGTTTAGTTTTGTTTTTTGCCAAGTACAATTCTGTTTTTGTCACTGTAACTTTATGGTTCAAGATTATGATGCCTGATGCTTTGCCCTTTTTACCCAGAATTGCTTTTACTAGCTAGTTCTCTTCTGGTTCAATATGAATTTTAGGATTTTTTTCCTTTAGTTCTTTGAGAACTGTCTTGATATTTTGATTGACATTACATTTTGATTGTATTGGTTTGTCCTGTACAGGAACAGGAGATAACATTGTCCATTTACTCTATTTCTTGTTTCCTTTACTATGCCAAAGCCTGGCTTTTTACTGTAGAAAATCCCATAGAAGAACAGACTCCCTAAGAACTAGGTAGCCAGGAGAGGATCTTTGACCTTCTAGCTGGTGACCCAACAAATCTGTCATTTGAACTCCCTGAAGGAAATAAGCCTAGGGAATTCTACCTGAATGCAAATTTCTGAAATTTCTAAAATCCTCTGCCTACGGAAGATCTTTCAGAGCTTAAATATGAAAGCTTTTTAGAATATTTTGTTTAAATAACATGTATCAGGCTCAGTGATGATTTTCGGTCTTTGACACCAGCCCTGTAAGATGGCTTTTTAGGACTTAGAGATGACTTTTTTTATTTTTTAAAGAATACAGAGTGGTCTCCATTTAACTCCTCTCAGCAGAAGACAATCAAATGAACTCTCAATTTCTTCCTTTGCTTGATAACAAGTTCCCTTTTCCCATATGCTTTATCTGGATTTCTATTCCTTACATTCTATACTGCAGGAATGTAGCATAGGTGTGGTGTTCCTTTGTGCCTTCTGGTGAAATGATTGTAGCAGAGATTTGTATTTTACAACTATTCACAGTTTTTTCTCTTGCCACTGTAGCAAGGCCTCCTAGCCTGTTTGGCTTAAATATTGGGACATATATCAAGTTAAGAAAACTGGGTATGCTCCTAGACAGTGATTCTAAACCTCAGGTTTCTCATGTGCAAATGAATGAGTGTTGTAATGTTCTGTATTGGTGCCGAAAGAAATGACAGGAAGATCCGATGAAGGTAGCTCAGAGGACTCACTGAGATTCTGTCCCCAGTGAACAAAGAACCTCTGAAACAACACAGGTTTATTCAGGATAGTTAGCGTGATCTCGTGCACAATCACCTCAGCAAAGGAGAACCATGTGCTCAGGTACTAACGTGACCACGGTCTCATTAAAGTAAAGGAGGACCACATGCGTAGTCACGAGTGCAATCAAGATCTCCATCAGCTTCCATCCTAGGGTTCATTCGGGGGTCAACCAGTAGCATTTCAAGAAAGGGAGAAAGCAACAAATAGAGAACCCACAGGTGAAGCTGCCCTACCACAGCTGCCTCTGGGCTCCATCCATCACACTCTGCTTTTTTGAAATGCCCGTTAGGCTACAAATGAGAGTCCAGGAGTATGTTCATGGTTCTGCTTAGCTTTTAGAGAGCTGCTATTTTTTTTTTTTTATTGTCTGACTTCTAGCCAGTTGATAGTCTTAGTTGTCAGAGCTGGATTGAATGTAGAAAGAAGCTGAAATCAGACTTTGTTATTTACTCTGTATTGGCCAAGAAAGAAAGGAAGGAAGAAAGAAAGGCAGAAAGAAAGAAAGAAAGAAAGAGGAGAGGAAGAAGAAAGGGGGAGGGGAAGAAAGAAGGGGAGGAAAAGGAGAAAGAGGAGGAGGTACAACCTAAAGTTCAGTCTATCTTTCTCTTTGGGGTAATTAAAAATAAATCTCATACATTTTTACTTCGACAAAAAATGGCTATATAGCCAGAATCACAAATCTTTTTTTTTTTTTTTTTTTTTTTGTCTTTTTGAGACAGGGTCTCGCTATGCAGTTGAGGCTGGTCCTGCGCTCACTTTTGTAGCCCAGGCTGGTCTCGAACTCGCACCAATCCTCCTGCCTCAGCCTCCCAAGTGCTGGGATTACAGGCGTGAGCCACCACGCCCGGCTCAGAATCACAAATCTTCTTACATTTATTTTGAAGTAAATATTTATAAAGACTTATTTTTAACAAGTCCAAAATGGCATTTGCTGTCCCTATTCTTACTGAAAGTAGAATCATGGCTATTTGCTAGTAGTTCATATGAAGAAGTGACTGTGTTAGGTCATACAAATTTGCTGTCTGTGTAGCCCATCTCACTTTGATTCATTAACTTAATGAATGAATCATTAATATGAAAATCAGCCACATAAAGCTATTTTTCCTGTACAAGGATCCCTGTAAGATCTAGAGTATAAATGTCTGCAGTTCCAGCTGCTCAGCATTTCATTCCATTTTTTAGTTTCCTAGTTTAGTTTCTTAGGCCTCCGAAGACTTTAATCTCTCTTAAGACCCCATTGTTCAGCTCAGACATCCTTTCCCAACTCCAGGAAATTAAACAGGTTATTAAAATTTTAATTGTACCCTTTCAGAATGATCTTGAAAAGTGGAAAATGTAACTACCACTTTGTATTTTTTTTACACAATGGTTTAAGGGGGTAAAAGATAAAGGATAACATCAAGACTGTAATCATATATTCAGAGTAGAGTACATGTATACTCACAGGAGAAGGGTGGGGTGAAATTCAGGAACCAGTTTGTGTTAGATTCCAGAATAAAAAGAAACTGAATGGATGTTTTGGTGTTTTCCCAAGGAAAGAATTTATAATTTTTACTATTACAAAACAACCACTTAAAATTTGAGAAACCTTTCCTTATACCCATTTATAGCATTTTTTTCTACAAAGTCATAAGTGTATCTAGTTCCAGGCTCAGTAAAAATCTTGAGTTGTGGATGTGGAAGGAGGCTTAGATTTAGCAGGCTTTATTTCTTTTTCAATTTTTTAAAAATGTATTTAGTACAAAGTCTACAGGGTCTCACTATGCAGATCAGACTTGTAGTGATCCTCTTGTTTTCAGCCTCCCAAGCTGATTTTAAGTAAGAAAATAAAGCCTAGAAAATATGCTTGGGCAATATGCTTATAACATCTTTTAACTCCCAGTTGTTACTGCTTTATACACACAGGCACACACATACAGAAGAGGATGGTGGAAATAGTAGTGTCTACAACGCAGGTTTAAGGATCCTCTACATTCCAGTTCTTGCTAGAGGTTGCCCTGGGCATCTTGGAGCCTCATTTATACCCAGTATACCCAAGACTGATAACTGATGCTGAACGTGTATCCCAGGGTAACTCAAGTACTTTTTACACAGTCAACTGGTGGACAGAGGTGAAGTTTGCATGGAAGAAGCAATTTAAAGATTTGAAAATGAAAAGCATTTTTGCTTTTTCACATGTAGGTTTTCTCTTCTCTAAAAAGTAGATAATAGGGTTGCTCAGGTAGGTGTGGTAGCATACACCTGTAATTTCAGCCCTCTGGAGACTGAAGCTGGAAGATTGCCATGAGTTTGAGGCCAGCCTAGACTACATAGTGAGACCTTGTCTCAAAACAAACATAACAAGTTCCCTTTTTTTTTTTTTTATGGCCTGGTGGTCAGCCTGCCCTGGAGGTGGGGTTGGCTCAGCATGTGGTGCCTGGGATCGAACTGCAGTCCCTGCGGTTGCCTAAGCTTTCCTAACCAGGCACGTTAGGCTGCTGAACCATCTCACCAGCCCAAAAGTTTATTCTTACTTAGATACCAACCGCTTAATTAATATTGTTTTTTTTTCTCATTTTCCTTTCTTTTTATTCTTCTTTTCCTTTTTATACTCTCATCTCCATTGTCTTTAGTCATAATATATAGAGTAGATGTGTTAGTTACCTTTAAGGTCACTAAGACAAAATCCCTGACACCCACAGCTTAAAGGGGGAAAGATTTATTTGGGTTCATAGATCAGGCAGAAATGACATGTTGGATGCTCATGGCTAAAGAAATCTGATCTCATCATGTGAACCAGAAAGCAGAGAGACAAAGGAGAAGCCTGAGACAAGAACGTAACCTTCCAGTCCTGTTCCCTGTGAAGTGAACTCTTTTCATCAGTGGAGTAATTAGATGAGTACAGTGTATGTATCATCCAGTTATCTTTCAAAAACACTATCTCTGATTGTGAGTTTTGTGGAAGACATTGTAGAGCTGAATCATAGCAGTATGAGAGGAATTTATTTTTAATCTAGTTAGTTCTATGCCTTCCCCAGATTTTCAGCACTCAAGTTCTGTAAACCGATAGGACTCCACTGATAGACCTTAGATTGTTTCTGGGTTTTTGTTCTTGATTGAATCCTTTCTCTTCCACTTTGCAGCTGTGTAGCCATTTCAGGTGATAATAATCTTTCATGGCATTTTTGGAGAGACAAGTTCAGCCAATTTAGAGTTGGCTGTGGAACAATGAGAGGGTAAAGCAGCATGTGGGAACCTCTTCAAGGGTATCATTGTGAAGAGTCAGAGATTGATCTATCTCGGGGGGGGGGTGAATAGAAGTGACTGGGAGGTTTTTCATTTGTTTATTTTGTTAGTGAACTGGGGTTTTTAGGTCCAAAAGACTTTCAACATATTTGTTGATTGAGCAGAAGGAATGAAGAATGGGACAGATTGAACATATGAAAGTATAAATATTAAAAGGATGGAGTACTTGTTTGAAATCTTGAGTTACAATGAAAAACAAAAGAATAAGCTGAAGCTGTAGTCAGGATTAAGTCATATGCTTGGCATGCTCAGGATCTCAGTTCAGTCCTCAGCTCTGCCCCTGCCCCCAAGAAGAAAAAATAAAAGAACAGATGAGTGTGTGTACAACCTTTAGACAGAGCATATTTATCCTATGATAGTCTCAGGGTGGTAAGATAAAAGGTAATAAACTCTGAGTAAGTATACAAAGGAATAAGAATAAGCTAGAGGATAGCTTCATAGCAATATTTAGAGAGAACTATTATGAAAAGCATGACAGGGAAGGAAGTAATGATGAATGAAGGGATTCTTAGGGAATGTCTAGTCAAGGTGAGGTAGCAGAAAACTGAAATGGAGCCAATACAGAACATTTTCTAGCTCTGTATAGCTAAATCAAGACACAGCAAGGAAATTGATTTAGAAAAGTAAATTTTAACCAGGCAGGGTGTCGCACGCCTGTAATCCCAGCACTTGGAAGGCTGAGGCAGGAGTATTGGTGCAAGTTAGAAGCCAGCCTGAGCTCAAGGCTGGCCTAAACCGCAGAGTGAGACCCTTTCTCAAAAAGACAAAAAAGAAAAGAAAAGTAAATCTTTAACATTGTATTACTGATGCTGATTAACATTGTATTACTGATTGTATTGTATTGTATTATTGTATTACTGGTGTGCTGATGCTTCTGAGCTATCTCCCCAGCCCTGTTTTTCAATTTTCTGATATTAATCTCCTTTTTTTTTTTTTTTTTTTTTTTTTTTTTTTTTTTTTTTTTTTTTTTTTTTTTTTTTTTTTTTTTTTTTTTTTTTTTTTTTTTTTTTTTTTTTTTTTTTTTTTTTTTTTTTTTTTTTTTTTTTTTTTTAACAGTACTGTAGTTTTCAATGTAGAGGTCTTTTACTTCATTTATTAGATTTATCCATAGATAGTTGATTTTGGGGGACTGCTATCATGAAAGTTGTTTCTATAACTTCTCTCTCTGTGTTTGTTACTCATGTACAAAAAGGCTATTGATTTTTGAATGTTGACTTTGTATCCAGCTATACTACTGACCTTGGTTTAATACACTTTTTCTATGGCGTTTTTGGATCCTTTATGTAGAGTAGTATCATGTCACCTATACATAATAGTATTTTAATTTCTTCTTTTCATAACCTTTTCCTTCTTTTTCTTCTCTAGTAGCTCTAGCTAAAGTTCCCAGGACTATGTTGAGTAAGAATGGAAGCTGGGAACGTATTTGTTCCTGGTTTTTAAAGTGAAAGCTTTCATATTTTCTCCATTAAGTATGATGTTGGCCATTGATTTGTCATAGATAGCTTTTATCAGGTTGAGACAAATAGGTCTATCAATTTTCAGCAGGACTTTTTTTATCATAAACATATGTAGCACTTTGTCAAAACCTTTTCCTTCATCCATTGAGAGGATCGTATAATTTTTGACTTTGGCTTTGTTAATATAGTGTGTTATATTTGTTGGTTTACATAATTTATTTATTTATTTATTTATTTATTTATTTATTTTTGTCTTTTTGAGACAGGGTCTCACTGTGCAGTTCAAGCTGGCCTTGAGCTCACTTTTGTAGCCGAGGCTGGTCTCGAACTCACAGCGATCCTCCTGCCTCAGCCTCCCGAGTGCTGGGATTACAGGCGTGCGCCACCACGCCCGGCTTTTTTTTGTTTTTGGTTTACATAATTTAAACCATCTCTGCATCCTTGAAATGAATCTCACTTCGTCATGGTATATAATATCCTTCATCAGTTGCTGTACCATACCGAGAATTTTTACCTCTATGTTCAATGTTTATTAGGGAGATTGGCCTTTTATTCTCTTTCTCAGTTGAATCCAATTCCACTTTTGGTATAAGGGTAGTTCTTGCTGTATCCAATAATGAATTTGAGAATATTGCATACCTTTCAATTTCACTAAAGCGTTTCAGAAGTATTATTGGCTTTAGGTCTATTCTCAATTTCTTGTACAATGTAACAGTGACATCATTACGGCCTGGGCTTTTCTTTGTTGGTAGGTTTTTAGTTACATTGTTGGTTTTGTTGACTGATACTATTTTATTTAGGATGTTTCTATTGTCTTGATTCATCAGGATAATTCATCTGTATCTGGAAATCTATCCATTTCTACTACATTTTCATCTTCTTAGAATATAAGCCTTCAAAGTAGGTGAGATGGTCTTCTAAATTTCTATACATATATTTATGATAATTATCTCTTCCCCTTCAGTAGCTCCCTTCACAAGAATGTACTGACTTACTTTCTCTCTTAATCAGCTTTGGCGTGAAACTCACATTGTCTGGAAATAGAATAGCTACCCCTGCTTTTTTCCTGGATTCCTGTCACATGGAGTATTTTTTTTTCTTCCATATTTGGTCTTTCAGTCTATGAATTACTTTTTGAGTTCAATATTTCTTTTTTTAAACCTTTTTTTTTAAATGTATTTGTTAAGCGCCTCAGTACGCAGCTCACACTTTTGCTGATCCTCATGTTTTGAGCCTCCCGATCACTGGGATTATAGGCATGTGCCACCACATGGGGTAAAGGCTGGTGCAACATGCAGGACAGGGGATCAAACCATGATCCATGCAATTGCCAATACCACAATCTCAACAGCAAACCTTAACACCCCTTTATCCCAAAAAGATAGGGCAAGCAGACAAAAAAATTAGTAGACAAGTCGCAGAACTGAACCAGAACTTGGAAAAACTGGACTTAGTGGACATACACTGTGTCCCATCCAACTACTTCTGAATACACATTTTTATCAGCTGCACAAGGAACATTTTGCAAAATAGACGACATAGTAGTGCATGCATGATGCTTAAGTATATGCAAGAAGACAAATTATCCAATGCATATTATCTGACCACAGTGCTGTGAAACTGGAAATAAATGACAAAAGAACCCCACATATAAAAGGAAATTAAACAACACCCTTCTCAGCAACTGGTGGATTACAGATGAAATTAAACAAGAAATTAAAGATGTTAATGAAAGTTGAAATACACACTACTGGAATTTATGGGGTTCAATAAAAGCAGTTCTTAGAAGGAAATTTATAACTTTGAACTCACACATTAAGAAAACAGAACAGGAACATATAAATACTCATGCAGCACCTAAACTGACTAGAAACAGAAGAGCAAATGAAATCAAAACCCCAAAGATGAGAGGATATTATAAAGATTAGAACAGCAATTCCATTGAGACAAAGAAAACAATACAAAGAATTAATGAATCCAAAAGCTAGTTCTTTGAAAGATTAAATAAAATTGACAAGCCCCTAGCTAACTTCATCAAAAAGAGGAAAGAAAAGACTCAAATTCAAGCAATAAGGAATGAAAAGGGTGGAATTACTACAGACACAGCAGAGATTCAGAGGATCATAAATAACTACTTTCAGAATCTTTACTCTCGTAAAATTGAAGACACAGATGAAATGGACAGATTCCTACAAAAGTACAAATTACCCTGACTCAATCAAGGAACTATAACAACTCTTAATAACCCAATAACAGCCAATGAAATACGAAATGTAATAAAAAGCCTACCGATAAGGAAAAGTGTGGGACATGATGGATTCACTACTGAATTCTACAAGAAATTTGTAGAAGACTTAATCCCAGCACTCCTCAAACACTTCAATGAAATTGAAAAGGAAGCATTCCTTCCAAAATCATTCCTAGAAGCAAGTATTACACTGATACCAAAACCAGAGAGGCATGCAACTGAAAAAGAAAACTACAGGCCAATTTCTCTGATGAACATAGATGAAAAAAATCCTTAATACAATCCTTGCCAGCCGGGCGTGGTGGCGCATGCCTGTAATCCCAGCACTCGGGAGGCTGAGGCAGGAGGATCGGTGTGAGTTCGAGACCAGCCTGGGCTACAAAAGTGAGCTCAAGGCTAGCCTGAACTGCATAGTGAGACCCTGTCTCCAAAAGACCAAAAAAGAAAAAGAAAAAGAAAAAAAAATTCTTGCCCCTGGAATACAGCAAATGATCAAGAAGATTATACACCATGACCAGGTAGGATTCATCTGAGGGATACAAGGATGGTTCAGTATACACAAATCTATAAATGCAGTATACTATATCAATAGAGCCAAAGCCAAAAATCACATGATCATCTCAGTTGATGCTGAAAAGGCCTTTGACAAAGTCTAACATTCATGTTCAAAGTCCTGCAGAATATTGGAATAGAGGGCCTCTACCTTAACCTGATAAAAGCCATCTACAACAGTTCAACAGTTAAGCCAGGCATGGTGGTGCACACCTGTAATCCCAGCACTTGGGAGGCTGAGGCAGGAGGACTGGTGTGAGTTCGAGACCAGCCTGGGCTATGAAAGTGAGCCCAAGGCCAGCCTGAACTGCATAGCGAGACCCTGCCTCAAAAAGACAAAAAAAAAAAAAAAAAAAAAAAAAAAAAAAAAAAAAAAAAAAAAAAAAAAAAAAAAAAAAAAAAAAAAAAAAAAAAAAAAAAAAAAAAAAAAAAAAAAAAAAAAAAAAAAAAAAAAAAAAAAAAAAAAAAAAAAAAAAAAAAAAAAAAAAAAA
>PVJA010043432.1:6764-16868 GCA_004027025.1 Myocastor coypus | reverse complement strand
TTGAGACAGGGTCTCACTATGCAGTTCAGGCTGGCCCTGAGCTCACTTTTGTAGCCCAGGCTGGTCTCGAACTTACAGCGATCCTCCTGCCTCAGCCTCCTGAGTGCTGGGATTACAGGCATGCGCCACCACGCCCGGCTCTTCTTTTGAGTCTCACTATGTAGCCCAGTCTGGCCTCCAACTGGGAGTGATTCTCCTGCCTCAGCATCCCCAAACACACTACATGCACATACACACACACTGTAGTGCTGGAATTATAGGTATGTACCACTATGTCCAGCTCTACCCTCCCCCTCTTTTTTCTTTTATTTTATGACATGGTCTCTTTGAGTTACTAAATTGACCTGGCAGGGCTAGTGAGATGGCTCAGCGGTCTAAACCATCTCCTTAAGCAAATTTAGGCAGCTACAAGGACCACAGTTCAATCCCTAGCACCATGTGATGTGCCAGCCCCTCCCCGAGCAGGCTGAACTGGTCATAACATTAAAAATAAAAATATAAATAAATAAATAAATAAATAGACAGACCTGGCTAGGTTCAAACTTGGAAGTTTTCCTCCTTCAGTTTCCCAGGAGTATCATATTTGACAAAATCATTCTCAAAGTTAAAAAATAAAGTGCTAAGGCTCTCAGTTCAGCCCCTTGGAAAAAGATACATGTGCTCCTGTTTGTTGCATATATTGCTTATTCCCTCTGAGAATTGTAATTATCTTACATATTTGGGAAAATAGTGATAGAAACATTTTGTTACTCTGGCTGGTCAATAATTATTTTTACTTCTTTGATTCTTTTTTTTTTTTTTTTTTAATTGTAGTACTGGTATTTGAGACGGTCTTGCCAAAAGTTTTGGGTTGCCCATGCTGGGCTCAATATTATAGTCTGCCTGCCTCAGTCTCCCAGACTGCTGAAATTCTAGTCATGTGCCACCACATCTGATGAATTTAAATTATTATGTTGATTTATAGGATTCAAGGAAAATTACAGAACTGCTTCTGAACCTATTTAAAGGCTATTATAAGGCCCTTTAATTTTTTTTTTTTTTAATTTTTATTTATTTACTTTCTTCTTGTTTTAGAACCTTTATTTGTTTATTCACTCATGTTTGTGGCCGGCTCAGCCCGCCCCGAGGGCAGGGCTGGCGCAGCATGTGGTGCTGGGGATCAAACCGCGGTCCCTAAAACCGCCCAAGCTTTCCCAAGCAGGCACTTTAGACCACTGAGCCATCCCACCGGGCCCAATTATAAGGCCCTTTAGAAAAGAAAATGTAATAATATGCATTTGCTGGAGTTACCATAATAAGAGTATTGTGTCACTGGACACCTTACTCATTTTCTTACTCATTTAGTAGAACAGAAGTCAAAGATGGGGGGCCCGGCGGGATGGCTCAGTGGTCTAAAGCGCCTGCTTGGGAAAGCTTGGGCGGCTTCAGGGACCTCAGTTCGATCCCCCGGCACCACATGCTGCGCCAGTCCTGCCCTCGGGGCGGGCTGAGCTGACCATGAAAATGAGTGAATAAACAAACAAAGGTTCTGAAACAAGAAAAAAAAAAAAAAGAAGTCAAAGATGGAAGTGCACATGCATTTGTTTCTCTGAAACTTTTCTTCTTAGGCTGTGGATGGCCTCCTTCTCTTATGCCCTTACGTGACCTTTTTTCTGTGCATAGGACAGTCCCATTGTCTCTTCTCCTGTTTACAAGGTCACTAGTCCTATGGATAATTTTACCTCTTCTAGACATTGCTGCTCATGACTGGGTATGGTGGCTGATGCCTATAATCCCAGCCCTGGGGAGGCTGTAAACAGGCGGATCACTGTGAGTCAGATCTAGTAGTGAGATTCTGAACACCATGTAGGCCCTTACCTAAAATACAATAAGTAAATTAATTAAAAAACAACAACTTTGCTGCTGTTTGAATCCTCTATTTCAAATACACCTAAACTCTACAGTACAAAGGTTAGGGTTTTTTTTTTGTTGTTGTTGTTGTCTTTTTGAGACAGGGTCTCGCTATGCAGTTCAGGCTGGCCTTGAGCTCACTTTTGTAGCCCAGGCTGGTCTCGAGCTCGCACAGATCCTCCTGCCTCAGCCTCCCGAGTGCTGGGATTACAGGCATGCGCCACCACGCCCGGCAGGGTTTCGTTTCTTTTCTTTTCTTTTCTTTTCTTTTCTTTGAGCCACGGATTGAACTCAGGCCCTTGCACTTGCCAAACAAGTGTGTATTCCACCGAGCTATCTCCCAGTCCCACAAAGGTTAGGATTTCTTTTTCTTTTGCGGGACTGGGGTTTGAACGCATGACCTTGCACTTGCCCCGCAGGCACTTCTGCTGTGGAGCCATCTCCCCGGCCCCAATAGGTTAGGGTTTCAACTTTTTTTGTCTTTTTGAGACAAGGTCTCGCTATGCAGTTCAGGCTTGCCTTGAGGTCACTTTTGTAGCCCATGCTGGTCTCGAACTCTCACCAATTCTCCTGCCTCAGCCTCCTAAGTGCTGGGATCAGTCATGCACCACCACGCCCAGCTCAACATAGCATTTTTAGGGAGACATAATACAGTCCGAAATAAGTGCATTAATTACATATAATGGAGCCAGTAGTATAGCTCAGCAGCACAAGCACCTGCCTGGCAAATGCAAGGTCTTGAGTTTAATTCCTAGTACCAAAAATAAGGAAAAAAAAATAAATGAAATCTCCCTTTCTGGTAATCAAGGGAATGCAAACTAAAGCTGTTACAATATGTAGACTGTTGGGCCCGGCAGGATGGCTCAGTGGTCTAAAGCGCCTGCTTAGGAAAGTTTAGGCAGCTGCAGATTCAATCCCCAGCACCACATGCTGTGCCAGCCCTTCCCTCAGGGCAGGCTAAGTTGGCCATAAAAATAAACAAACAAACAAACAAACAAACGTTCTGAAATGAGAAAAAAATAGAATTCTTAAAAAAAAGTCTATATTGTCAGAATGAAATACCAAGTTTTGATGCAACTTGAGCACTCATGTATTAAGAGTTTCGTTTAGGTTTTTCTTTTTCTTTTCTTTTCTTTTTTTGTCTTTTTGAGACAGGGTCTCACCACTGTGCAGTTGAGGCTGACCTTGAGCTCACTTTTGTAGCCCAGGCTGGTCTTGAACTCAACACCAATCCTCCTGCCTCTGCCTCCCGAGTGCTGGGATTACAGGTGTGAGCCACCACGCCCGGCTTCTTTTCTTTTCTTTATTTATTTGTTTTTTGTCTTTTTTTGTTTTTTGTTTTTTGTTTTTTGCTTTTTGTCTTTTTGAGACAGGGTCTCACTATGCAATTGAGGCTAGCCTTGAGCTCACTTTTGTAGCCCAGGCTGGTCTTGAATTTGCACCAGTCCTCCTGCCTCAGCCTCCGGAGTGCTGGGATTATAGGCATGATGGCCGGCTCAGCCTGCCCCAAGGGTAGGGCTGGCACAGCATGTGATGCCAGGGATGGAACCTGGGGTCCCTGAAGCCGCCCAAGCTTTCCCAAGCAGGCGCTTTAGACCACTGAGCCATCCCGTTGGGCCCCTTGTTTAGGTTTTTTGTTCGTTTGTTCATTTTTCTTTCCTGGCAATGGGGATTAAACCTAGTTCCATGGCACTGAACCCAACTCAAAAATAAAAAAGGCTGGTGAGATAGTTCAGTGTTTTAAAGTACCTGCTTGGTGGGGCCAGAGAGATGGCTCAGTAGAATAAGTGCTTGACTGGCAAGCACAAGGTCCTCAGTTCAATCCCCAGTACAAAAACAAAAAAACATTCTAAGCACCTGCTTAGGCAAGCTTAGGCAGACACAGGGGACTGCAGTTGAATCCCCAGCACCACATGCCTTGCCAGCCCTACCCTCAAGGCATGCTGACCTGGCAAAATAAAAGACAGGATCTCACTGGTCTGGGGAGATAGCTCAGTAGAATAAACCCTTGTTTGTCAAGTGTACAGTCCAGGACTGTGAGTTCAATCCCCAGTACCAGAAATCAATCCATCATTCAGTCAATCAGTCTCACTATGCAGTACAAGCTGGTTTTGAACTTACTCTGTAACCATGTAGGCTTCAAACCCACAGCAATCCTCCTGACTCAGCTTCCAAAGGGCTGGGATTATGACGTGCAGTATGCCTAGCTCCCAACACTTACAAGACAGGGTATCATGTATTTCAGGCTAGCTTTAAATTTAGTCTGTAGCCTGAGCTTGTATTTTTATTTTTTTTAACTTTTATCTACTTATGTTATAGTTGTCTCAGCCTGCCCTAGGAGTAGGGCCAGTGCAGCATGTGGTGCCGGCGTTTAAACCATGATCCATGTGGTTGCCTAAGCTTGCCTAAGCAGGTGCTTTAGACTGCTGAGCTACATTGCCGGCCCATCCTGAGCTGGTCTTGAATTCACAAAGATACTCTTGCCTCAGCCTCTTTGAGTGCTGGGATTATAGGCATTCATTAGCATGTTCAACCTGGGTTTGAATTTTTTATCAACCTTCTTAACCTTCCAGAGTGCAGGGATTACAGATACAGACTGTTGATTTTTCTCCTTTTTTCCTGGCACTGGGGATTGTACCCAGGTCCTTCATACTGAACTAGATTGCCCAACTCTTTTTTTTTTTTTTTTTTTTTTTTGAAATGGGGTCACACTGTAGTTCAGGCTGACCTTGAACTCACCACACTCAGTTTCATACATCACCATACTTATTTTACATTTCTGTTTTAACGCTTACCAGACAAGTCTGTCTCATTATACAATAATCTAACGACAGAAACAAATGGTCTTGTGGTCTTGTAATGTGTTTCTTTATAATGAAGTAGAATACAAAAAAGTTAACAAAAGGCCCTTTGTGTTCTACATTTAAACTGTCCCATTTTGGCTCTATTTTAGTAAGCAATGGCATCAGCCATTCTCCTCCTAACCTGAACGGTGCACCATCCCCACCACAGAGATTCAGCAATGGTCCTGCCTCTTCCACATCATCATCACTAACAAATCAGCAGTTGCCAGCCACTTGTGGTGCTCGACAACTCAGCAAATTGAAACGGTTTCTTACCACTCTGCAGCAGTTTGGTAATGACATCTCACCTGAAATTGGAGAGAAGGTTCGAACACTTGTCCTAGCACTGGTGGTAAGTATAGCATTAATGTTGTCAGCTGTTTTTTGGACCTTTAGTTGTCAGAGAAGCTGTGGATATTTCTGCTAATTTCCTAAGTACCTTGGTTCACAAACTTATTTATTTATTTATTTATTTATTTATTTTTATTTATTTTTTCTTGTTTCAGAACTTTTGTTTGTTTTTATTTAGTTTTATGGCCGGCTCAGCCTGCCTTGAGGGCGGGGCTGGTGCAGCATGTTGTGCCGGGGATCGAACCATGGTCCCTGAAGCTGCCCAAGCTTCCTAAGCAGACGCTTTAGACCACTCAGCCATCCTGCTGGGCCCCTTGGTTCACAAACTTAATTTGTCTATTTCTGGAAATGATGGCTATAGTTATGTCCATGCAGGAAAGATTGCAATGGCTGATCACTCGATGCAGAGTTCCTAAACAGAATAAAATATTGTCAAATGCTTCTGTTTGTAAACCAAATTATTTGTGAATAAAATTCTATGGACTAGATTACGTATGATTTGTATAATACTGTGGAACTATAGATTTCATAACAGTTTATCAAGGAAACAAAATGCATAATATTTACCTTTTAGTTTAAAGCTCCTAAGTAGCTTTGGGTTTATCTTAAAATTGGCTACATACAGTAGGCCTGCTGAGGTCCAACCAAGTTAATGTAAGGGTTTTTGAAATTTAATATATTCAGTGCCTGGCATGCTGTTTCCAAACAAAATTGAAACAGTGAATTTAATTTTCAAAACAGTATTTTATAAAATTTTGTTTCAAAATCTAGTATAAAAAAGGTCACATCGAGCTGGGCGTGGTGGCACACACCTGTAATCCCAGCACTCGGGAGGCTGAGGCAGGAGGATCAGTGTGAGTTCGAGACCAGCCTGGGCTACAAAAGTGAGCTCAAGGCCAGCCTGAACTGTATAGTGAGACCCTGTCTCAAAAAGACAAAAAAAAAAAAAAAAGGTCACATCATTCAGTTCCTCATGAATAAACAGTTTCTTTAGAATTTTATTTTTTAAAATTTTTATTAAAACATGTTAGCAGTATATAATTATTACATTCATCGTGGAGAGTTGTATGTAAACATAACACATTTTAATTCTTTTTTTTACTTCCCCTTTCTACTCCCTCTTTAAAATTTTCCAGGTATACATAATTTTTCTATACTGATTGTCTTGAGACTATGAAATGGGTGGTTTTCTGATACTGACAATTAGATGTCATTTGTCTGAGTTCATCAAAAGTGCTGCTAGTTCTTCGTGTTTATCAACTACAAGGTTTAACCCAAACTACTGTGTTCCTTCTTGCATGTTAGCCTCTGTGTGATAAGATGAATCATAGCTCAGTCCTTCAAGTCACATTCTCCAGATATAATTCCAAGGTCTCCTGGGATTCCCCAAGATCCTTACTAGAGATCCAAAGGTTCAAAACTATTTTCATAATAATGATAAGAGCTTATTTACACCCATCTGTCATGGAGATTGAATCCAGTGCACTGAGCTACATTCACTAGTCTTTTTCTGTTTTTAATTTTGAAACAGGGTCTTACTAAGTTGCCTGAGTTGGACTCCAACTTACGAGCGCCTGCCTTAACCTCTCACGGTGCTGGATTTAGTCATACCTTGTTTTCTTATTTAGGACAGGATCCCACTATGTAGATCAGACTCATAATTCTCCTGTTTTCAGCCTCCCACGCCATGCCCAGTCTCAAGCAGCGAGCCCTGGGGCAGGGCTGGCTCTACATGGTGGGGATCAAACTCTGCTGCTGAAGTCTCCTGAGCTATCAGGCTGGCCCTACAGGCACTTTTTGATTCTTGATGACATTTGGATTAATTGTTCCTAGGGCAATATTAAGAGTTTCCAACACTTCCCCATATGAGATTTGTTAAAGAAGGAATCAAAAGACTTGAGGTAGGGCTGGTGAGATGGTTCAGCAGTCTTAAGCGCCTGCTTAGGAAAGCTTAGTCAATCACAGGGACTGTGGTTCGATCCCCAACAACACATGCTACATCAGCCCCACCCCTAGGGCAGGCTGAGCTGGCCATTAAAAAAAATAAAAATTAAAAATAAATAAATAGACTTAATGTATAGTTGTACTTATAACTAAGGTTTATTGCAAAGATATTTTAAGGATATATAACCGGATCATAAAGAAAAGAGAAAGAGGCATAATCTGGAGAAAGTTGTATAAAGGCTTCCTTATATACTTCCTTTTGTGGTCAGAGTCATACAGAATGCATTCTCCCCAACAAAAAAAATACATTGACATGTACACAGTATTTCTGACAAGAAAAGTGTGAGAGACTTTTTTTTAAAGGCCTGTTTATTTATTTGGTGGTGCTAAGGCAAAAGCCTAGGCTTCACAGTGAGCTATAAGGGTTTTTTATTTTGAGATAAGAGTCTTTTTAAGTAACCCAGGCAGATCTGGGGATTTAGCAGTGGCACAGTGCCTGCCTTGCAAACATGAGGTTCTGAGTTTGATTCCCAATGTCCCTCCTATCCCCCCCAAAAAACATGACTTTTTCCAAGGCAAATTACCAAGGCAGGACTTATACTTCCAGTCTTCCTGGTATAACTTTCCAGAGTGCTAGGACTTTACAGGCATATATCACCATATTGCCTTCATCTTAGTATTTTTTGTTGGTTTGTTTGTTTTGTAACAGGGCTTCACTATGTAGTTCAGGTTGATCTTGAACTCACTTTGTAGTTCATGCTGCCCTCAGACTTACTACAGTCCTCCTTCCTCTGCTTCCCTAGTGCTGGGACTATAGGCCTGCACTGTCAAGTCCTATACATCAGTATTTAAATGACCACAACAGGGCTGGGGAGATAGCTCAGTAGAATAAGTGCTTCCCTGGCAAGTGCTGCAAGGGCCTGAGTTCAATCCCCAGTTCCAATAAATAAATAAATAAATAGCCACACCAAACAAAAAGAAAAAAAAAAAGGCCAGGTATGATGTCACCCCTGGCTATTTCCTTTCTTTTTTTTTAAGTTTCATGAATAAGATTCCATTGCATCATTATATTCCCTTTTACTGCTATTAATGACTGTGTGGTTGCTTTTACCTTTTCACTATTTGTGTACAAATATTTTCCAAGCCATTATCCAAGAAGTAACATATGTCAGAATTTCATTCTTTTTCTGTTTTTGTTTTTTAAATTTATGTATTTGGTACAGGGCCTCACTACGCAGCTCAGACTACGCTGATCCTCCTTTAGCCTCTCCAGTACTGGGATTACAATTGTGGGCTTCCATGCCCAGACTTAGTTGCCAGCTCAGCTTGCTCCTGGGCAGGGCCAGTGTGGAATGTGATGTTAAGGATCAAACCCCCAGAATTTTTTAAGAATATATTCTAGAGGGGTTGGGGAGATAGTTCAGGGGCACAAGTACCTGCCTGGGAAGTGCAAGGTCCTAAGTTTGATCCCCGGTTCTTGGAAAGAAAAAGAAAAAGGAAAAGAAAAAGAAAAAGGAAAAGGAAAAGGAAAAGGAAAGGAAAGGAAAGGAGAAAAGAAAAGAAAAGAAAGGCTGGCCATCTCAGCTTGGGAGATAGTTCAGGGACACAAGTGACTAACTGGCAAGTGCAGGGTCCTAAAGTTTGATCCTCAGTTCAACAAAAAATAAATAAGTAATTCTAGGAGCTAAGGAGATAGATGAGTGGTCTAAGCACCTGCCTGGCAAGCGCAAGGACCAAAGAAAGACTAAATTCTATCCTGTTGCACATACATACTACATTTTGTACATTTGTCCATTCCTTCACACTGAGGTTGCTTCTGGCCTTTTTTTTTTTTTTTTAAATTGGTCTCAAATCACATACAGATTCCCCCCTCCCCACCACCAGGGACTGAACTCAGTACCTTGCACTTGCCAGGCAGGTACTCGTGCCCCTGAGCTATCTCCCCAATCCCCCTAGAATTTAAACTTAAAAAGCATGAAATTCTGGGGGTTTGATCTCTAGCACTTATTCCACTGAGTTATCCCCCTGGCTCAGTCTTAAACCACAGCTCAAATTCATAGTGATCCTCCTGTCTCAGCCTCCCCAACGCTGTCATAACAGGAATGTGCAACTATGTGCAGTTTTGGTGGTCAGCATGGTACACCCAGAGTTCCAGGCCAGCATAGCATGTAATACTGGAGATAGAGCTCCAGTCCTTGCACTTCTTAGGCAGGCACTTAGAGCACCAAGCTATCACCCCAACCTGCTTCTGGCTCTTTAGTTAGAAACTTTATATCAGTTAGGGAAACCAGTTGTCATTTAAGTTCCTGCTGGTTGATGCCAGCTAAAGACTCAACCATCCAAGCAGGTTTTTTATTTATTTATTTTTTTTATTTATTTATTTTTTTTTTTTGCGGGACCGGGGTTCAAACTCACGACCTTGCACTTGCCACGCAGGCACTTGTGCCTCGGAGCTATCTCCCCAGCCCCTAAGCAGGTTTTTTAGATAGCAATATTTTTTAAATTTTATTTACTTTATTTTACTTATTTATTTTTTAGATAGCAATTTTAAGTCTAACTGTTTCTATGTAGATGCTATTACAAATAATATTCCTATAAGCATTCTTAGACATATGTACAGTGTGACATATCAATGAAATTATGATAACTTAGCATTCTTACATATAAATTTAGTATGTAAGACCATACAGTTTCCCTAAATGTTAAGCCAAATGATATTTTAACCTGCTGGGGTTTTCATTTGCAGAACACAGGGGGAAATAAAATTTTATTAACTCTAATGCTAGTTTTTTTTTTGTTGTTGTTTGTTTGTTTTTTTAAGACAAAGTCTTGCTGTGCTGTTCAAGGCTGGCATTGACTTCACTCTGAGACTCATGGGGCTCTTCCTACCTCATAATTAATTTTTTAAGGAAAACAACTGACAAAGTAGTCACCAAGGCTTTTTTAAAAAATATATTTGCCACAAAAAAAAAAAAAAGATGGGGCTGGGGAGATAGCTCCGAGGCACAAGTGCCTGCTGGGCAAGTGCAAGGTCGTGAGTTCGAACCCTGGTCCCACAAAAAAAAAAAAAAAAAAA
>PVJA010043431.1:0-16744 GCA_004027025.1 Myocastor coypus | reverse complement strand
TTTTTTTTTTTTTTTTTTCTTTTGTCTTTTTGAGACACTGTCTCACTATGCAGTTCAGGCTGGCCTTGAGCTCACTTTTGTAGCCCAGGCTCGTCTCGAACTCACACTGATCCTCCTGCCTCAGCCTCCCGAGTGCTGGGATTACAGGCGTGCGCCACCACGCCCAGCTTTTGATCAATCTTATATCCTTATTTGTATTAATCAAAACTGATCTGATGATGAAAATATGTAATATAACCGTTGTTAAATTTAAACAATAAAAATATTAAATTGAAAAAAAAAAGGCTATGCTTCTATGCTTTAATTGGTAGTGGTAGAATTTCAGACACCAGGGAAAACACAATTTAAGAGAGTCTACTTCTGCCTCTTCTGGGGCTTAAAGGGGAAGCTAGATGAGAGGGTACAGGGCAAATAGGAATTCAGAGGTAGTTAAAAGCAAAAAGGTTGGGGTGAAAGAACAGAGTAACACAGGCTAGCCAAAAGGAGTGATTTTGTTCCTCGGTAAAAATCTGGCTGTGTCTGGAGACATTTTTGGCTGTGACAACTGACAGGTTGAGGGCAAGAAAGCTGGTAAAAATCCCATAATACCCAGGAGAGAATCCACAGCAAGGAAGCCCCCAGCCCCATGCGTCAGTACTGCTGAGACTGAAAAAGCAGGCATGGGGAGTCTGGAGGTGGGAGACGGGTGGGGTGAGGTGTGAAGGATTGGGGATGTAGATAAGCAAGAAGTGTTTCTTGTTATCCTTGCATAGCATGCAGTGATGACCAGACAAAAGCTTAAACTTGTTTGAGCAGGAAGCATGGAGCTGAGCGAGCATCTGCTCATATTCAGGAGTAGTGCTGCTCTGTCCACAGAAAGAAGCTGTCATAAAAGTCAAGGCAGGGGACAGCAGCAGTTTAAAGGGGGCCTTGGAGTTGGGCCCAGATCTGGGTCCACATACAACTTTGCAGCTTTGGCAAGACGTTAGGATATCTAATTCCTTTAGCTTCATCTATGAAATATCCTGATGGCACAAGGGTTTTGAAGGACTGGAATAGAGAACATCTAAGATGTCTAGCAGACACTAAGAATATATTTAATATCTTGGGAGCACTTACCATCTGTCTGAAATTATTCTAATACTTTCCTGGAAAAACTCATTCCATCTTCAATCAAATGTGGAGTTGGTAGTGATGCTATAGCGAAATGAAACCCCCAACCTCAAAGATACCTGGGATGAGTTTGTGCTGACTGAAGAATGAGTTTTAGGAACAATGGAAGCTAAAAGTAGAATATATTTACTGGGGGAGTAAAAGCTTCTGCCCAAGAAAGGCACAGAAGGGGACCTGGGTGGGTTGCCAAGGATTTTTATAAAGCAAAATCAGCCGGGCGTGGTGGCTCATGCCTGTAATCCCAGCACTTGGGAGGCTGAGGCAGGAGGATTGGTGCGAGTTTGAGACCAGCCTGGGCTACAAAAGTGAGCTCAAGGCCAGCTCAACTGCATAGCGAGACTCTGTCTCAAAAAGACAAAAAAAAAAAAAAAAAAAAAAGCAAAATCATGAGCTGAGGCAGGTCTAGAGTGAGAGAAACATGGGAACTTATGAGGTGGGACTGAGGTGGGATGAAACTATAGTCAACCAATAAATTATAAGCATAATTACTGAGGCAAAATTGATTAAATCAGGATCAAATGGGGAAGCGAGTCAAGTAGCAAGGGGCCATAAATACAGAACAGGGGTTCTTCCTTTTGGGGCCTGGGTTAAAGACTCTTTCTGGTGACTGCTATCTACATAGAATATCAATCCCTGATGCCCATTCCTAGAGAGGTATGTGCCTGTAATTGTTTACTCTTTTGTCTTGAGGTCTGATCCAGTGGAAGGACTTGTCTCTCCCACAGTTGCATGGTATCTTGTCTTCTATATTGCTCCTTGAGGGTCTAACCCTATGACTGCCTATTATATTTCTGTCTAATTCAGCTGCCTACAGCAGTGGTACTATCTGTTTGATCAGCTGAGCAAGTTTATGCACAGAGATGGCAGGAGACTGCTTCCTGTTTTAACAGCCAGCACACAGCAAAGGCAGAGGGCTCCAGGACCAGACCTCTCAGTGCTCTGCTCACAAGCGCAGGCTCATCAAGTAATGCAGACACTAAAGATGATTGTGGCGGGGTTGTGCAGTCTGGAAGAATTCTTAACTGTTTACTCGGTGACAGCTACTGGAGATGGTGTGAGGAGGCTCTTAGTCTGTTTATGCCACTGCAACCAAACATCTTAGAACAGGTCATTTGCAGAGAACAGAAATGCATTTTTCTATAGTCTGGTGAAGTCTAGAGCCTGGGAAGGCCAAGGTCAAGGTGCCTGATGAGGGATGCTGTGTGCTTCTGGATCTGCCTCATTGCTGCATCATCTGAGGAGGAAAGTTCTGTTCTCGCCTGGTAGATGTAAGGCCAGGCTTGCTCAGGGCTGCAGAAACCCCATTAGCAGGCCTCAGGAGGGGATGGGGTCTCATGACACAGTCAGCATTTTTTATTACCTTTAATAAGAAATAACAATGTGACAGGTTCAAAACATGTTAGTAGTACATTCCCAATGATTGATACAATGTATATTTTTATCTTCTTCATAGTTATACAGAGCACAAAGTGTGGACATGATAATTTTTCTAGTCATTATTGGTACAAAGAATTTCTTCTCACTGAACTAAGAGAAAATAGTTGTATACATAATCCAATATTCCATAATCGGAGTGGTTATTGGCTAATCTGGCAATGGTGTGAGCTGTTGATTTAAGCCTTTTACAGCTCAGCATACTAATCTAGCTTTACATTTTATGCTTCGTGGTTAAACTTTTCTGCTGGGTAGTTAAGGGCAAGTTAAAGCATGACCTGTATAACAAAACACGGAGCTTTTGTATCTCCCAAGGTCAGTCAAATCCCCTCAGGATTTACTTTGAAATTATGTACAGTGCTTTGTAGAACTGATGTCAGTGTCAGCGATCTGGATGAGTCATGACCTTTGCTTGGCCAGTTCATTCTCTGTGAAAGCCTACTTTTAATGTCTGCACATCTTACTAGCATCACATTAGCCACTAGCTTTTGTGCCTGGGTTTGAAGGATCCATGTTTTTGGGGAGAGGAGCTGTGGGACAGAAAAGAGCCTGTATTTACCGAGATGTTTCATTATAGCACTGGAGGATTTTAAATCCTATATTCTAAACCAGTGCAAGCACTGCAAGTGATACATAGTATTGCTGAATCTGAAGGATTCCTATTCAAACCATAGCAATGAATATCTGCCCACTGCGTCACCCACCTTGCCCAAAGGAAAGGTTTGGAAAAGAGCCTTGAAAATTCACATTAGTGGGGCTGGGAAAATAGCTCCGTGGAACAAGTGCCTGCTTGGCAAGTGCAAGGTTGTGAGTTTGAACCCTGGCTCCACAAAAAAAAAAAAAAAAGAAAAGAAAAAAAAAAGACAACCCTGGACTACAAAGAGAGCTCAAAGGCCAGCCTCAACTGCATAGAGAGACCCTGTCTCAAAAAAAAATTTACATTAGTGAATGGCAGCAAGGCTTGGGCCTCTGCATTCCTGATGTGTACACAAAGTGCCTGACACAGTCAGGTGAAGTCACTTGTAGAACAATGGCTAGCCAGTGGTTTTGGTAATATGTGCCTAGGACTTTAGCAGGACCCCAGGAACTCATCATAATTCAGTATCACCCACTGGGAAAGCAATCAAAATAGACCCTATATGCTAACAGGTAGGGGAGGAGGGAAAGAGAGCATCAGAACACCTTAGAAAAGAGGTCTCAACCTGGGAGAGACCTAACAGGCACTTAGTTTCAACCAGGGACCAGTTAGGAGCCAATGATGCTATAATGAAAGGAAGGAAGGGAAGGAAGCCCTTTCTACTTGAGAAGAAAGCATCCCCTGGTTAATTCCTTCAAGACTACATGGTGCCTGACTCGTTGTAAAGAGGCCCAGAGATTCCTTGTTTTACTTTTTCCGGTCTGGACACCAACCCCAGGGCCTCATGCAAGCCTGACACATGCTCTACCACCCAGCTACACCCCAGCTTGTCTGCCAGAGAATCAAGGAAATTTATCACTTGCAGAGGAAAAGAAACCTCAATTTCATGTTCTCAGGAGTCAAGAGTCACTCTGAATTTCATAACTAAGTACATAGCATTGGTTCTCTGTTTGCCTAGATACCATGCATGACATCAAAGATTTTGTATGGCTCAATTGTGTTTCTCTCTCTCTCTCTCTCTCTCTCTCTCTCTCTCTCTCTCTCTCTCTCTTGAGGGAAGGAAAGGTTTATTTAGCTCACAGTTACTGGAGGTTTCAATCCATATTCAACTGACTCCAAGGCAGAGCGGCACATGGCAGAGAACAACTTTTCATGGTGATAGTCTAAAAGCCTCAACTGTGTTCTAAACGATAAAACTCTTATATCCATTCGTACTCAAAATTACTGTGTCATAACACGTATAATCCCAATGCAGCCCAGCTTCACACTATCCAACAGAAACATCACTGGCCTTGTGCCACTCAGTATACATTGGTGTTGAGGAGAAATAATAGAAGAATCAGAACGCCTGTGCTCTAGGACAACATAGCTTTCAATGTTGCAAAATTCACTTAATTGTTAGGGCTATGCAAGTCCTCTGTGGAATGAATGGCTGGCCACAGGGTTTTAGAATGATGTTTTGTAACTCTAATCACAGCTATCCATGCAATACTAGATCAGTGAGCCATGAGTCCAGTAGAAAATATGAATGTGTTCCTAAGGCAGCTGTAAATACTGGTGTGTGTGTGTGTGTGTGTGTGTGTGTGTGTGTGTGTGTGTGTGTGTGTGTGAAGTTTTTGTTTCCATCACATCTATGTCAGACTTCTAGGGATTCTGAGAGAGGATGTCAAGTTGTTTAGAACAGGAATATACCTTCTTCAGTCAGAATGGTTAGGAACCTCTGATCTAGAAAGTCCCTTCCAGTTCCAATGGCACCTAATGCCATGATTGCACCTCACCTGATAATGACCTTGAGAATCACCACAGATGACAACTAATCCAAATGTGTTGTGCCTCAGTACAGCTTCAGAGACCAGATGTGTCCAGTATCAGCACATTCTGAGCGTGCTTATGTTCTAGAAGTCCCCTGTCCTGTCTCCTTTGTGCCCTTCTCCTGTTGTGAGTTGAGGCTGGCTCTTTCCACTGTATAGTATGGGAAAGATAAAACTGGGTGGCACTACTGGAGTTCAGTGCTCTAAAGTGATAGAAATAGGTTGTTAAGGGGGCAAAAGACAAGGTGCTTTGCAGCACCATCACACCGAGCACTCCCGTTGAATGAGAAAAACATACAAACACACCTGAGACATGACATCTGACTGACAGGTGATACTTGCAGGAGCCAGAATGGAGAGGGCAAAAAATCAAGCGTAAACTAAAGGCCTGGAGAGACCTGGAGCAGAGGCCTCCTGGGTTCCTCCTCAGCACACTCCTCACAACCTAGCATTCTGCTGTGCCTGCTTTCTTCTTAAAATTAAGTTAGCACAGTATTTTGAAGTTTGATAGTGGTAATACATCTTTCAAGTGACAGGATTGTTTTTGGCATGGAAAGTGGGGAACACCTCTCTTCAATTCTATTCTTTCCACCTTCAATAAACTATGAGAGAGAACCTCAGTTGTCCCTGTCTTCCCAGAGGTCACATGCAAAGGTCATGGCAGAAAAGTAGTGTACAATAATCACCAGAAATTTGGACTTTCCCCAAATGTTTGCAAAACACTCTTTTCCTCACCTCTGACTGATTTATGTGTGACCAGAGAAGTGTGTGAAGAGTGACCACATGTGGTTTTTCATCCCTTACTATGTAGGGCCTGGGGATCCCCACAGATACCTACAGATTCTCAAGTCCCTTATATGAAACAATGTAATGCTTACACATAACCTCTTCAGATGCTCCTATATACTTTACAACATCTCCAGATTCTTTAGAAATGCAAATTCTTCCTACATAGTTGCTATGCTGTGTTCTTCAGGAAATCATGAGCCAAGAAGACTGCACCATGCCAGTACACATACAATGTGTAAGACATTTCTGACCCATGGCTGGTTGAATCCACAGCTGCAAAATCCACTAATGCAGAAGCCTACATAAAGTTATCTAGCAAACTGAAGACACAGGAGTAAATTTCAAGTGGAATTAGTAGGTTTTTGAGAGAGCATTAGTCCCCAGGAAAAGATGTGGGAAGGTTAAGGAGAATCTGCACAGTTTGGAGACCTGAAGGTGTGGCTCCACATACATGGCAAAATTGTGTATCTGTCCCTTCCTGTACTCCAAGTTCGTTTCGTGTATCTGAAAAAAGAAAGGAATATTTTTGCTAATTAATGAAGTTATTTCACTATTTAACACCTGGAAGATTAAGTTACCTTGCTAGTGAATGTCGTTGACTTATGTCCTGGAGGAGGAATGCTAATCCCATGTTTACTCAAAGAACTAGGCAGGTGGCAATGCTGTTCATCTGAGCACTCAGCCTGGCTGCCCTTCTGGAGCTCTGCTCAGAAGCCATTAATAAGCACCTAAGCCAAAGAATGCGCTGTTCTGGTTAGAGGACACCCCTGATTGTAAATCTCTATGCTCAGGGCTAGAAGTAAGGAGTGTAATGCTGAAGCCCTTAACCAGAGGTTTGCATCTCTGTGTGTACAGATTATCCATTGCAGACCTCCAGTAGTGCTGGTAAAAAGACAGGATCAATAAAAAGGATATTTGGGAATCATGAAAAGTATCCTTGGGGAGTCTCAGATATTTTCATGAAGAGTTCACCTGGCTAAGAGAGCCTGGTGGATAGTGCAAGCTCAGCCAGTAAAACTTTGATCCAGTCATTCTCATGTCTTTATCACAAACTGGTGAATGTAGCCTAATTAGCATCTCAAGAAATGGAGAGTAATAAACAAAGCCCAGGGACAGCTGTAGTCTGTTACAGAGAATCCCGGAAACCTGGAATAGAGGAATCCCAGAAAGCTGGGACTCCAGGTGACAGAAAGCAGCTTCACTTGTTGGCTCCCTGTTTATTGCTTCCTCCCTTGCTTGGAATGTTAATGGTTGTCTTCTCCCCTGCTTGGAAATAACATCTCTGTGAACCTAGTGATAAGAAAAAGGTGGAAATCTATCGAGGATGTGGTCCTCCTTTACTAAAAGTAATTATGCATGAGAACACGTTCACTAGCTGAAACAAAGCTGAGTTGCTTTGGGGGTTCTTCTTTGCTCACTGACAGACAAATCTCAGTGAGTCCTCTGAGCTACTTTCATTGGGGTTCTCATTGTTTCTTTCAGCTCCAACTTATAACACACAACAAATACCTCCTTGTCATGCTGACCCAAGTTCTAAGCCTAAGAAGTATAGCTATTTAGCATGAACTCAGGCACACTCCAAGTTCCTCTGTACCGCCCTTAAGCAGAGAGGACACAGTCAGCAAATCCGTCAGCTTTCCTGGGTGCCTTCACAAAGTTTAAAACTAATGGTGATTCTTCATGAAACATCTGTATCTTGTGAAGTTCAAAATGAATTTGATTGCTCAGTTCTCACAAAACACCAATTCCAGACATAATGAGAGTATCTTGAATCCAGGACTGCCTCTGGCAATGTGGACATTGCATTAAATAGTGCTCTGGCTGAAAATAGGATTGGTAAGTCACTGCCTAGGTCTCTGAGATTCTGCAGTTTGGCTGAGAAAGTAAATGATATAAAATGAAATGTCCTTCTAGAATCTTGCTTTGCCTTTTCTGTCCAAGTTCTGCCTAAACCCATAAACACTGTACTCTAGAATACTATCATTCTCAAAAGAATTGGTTAATATAGAAACATAATGAGAAATGTAAAAAAGAATCAATCAGTGACTGTTATAAATAGTTCTATGAAAAGGACACTTTTTTCTTATGTATTTTAATACAGGGTCTACAGGGTCACTACACAAATTGTACTCCTAGTGATCCTCCTGTTCTCAGCCTCCCAAGTGCTGGGATTACGGTCACACACTAGCACACTCAGTCTCAATTGCAATTTGAATCCTTGTCCCTGCACCTTCATAATCAAGCACTTTAGTCCACTGAGCTATCTGGCCAGCCCTTAAAAAGAAGAGCATGTTTCTTAGGCAAATACTTCAACCTCAGACTCATAGTTAAAAATTCATTAATGTACCTATGAAGATGGTAATGTACCTACTGAAGATGGCAATATTTCATAAATACAAATATGTGATTTTGTTCATAGAAAAGAGCAAGTGGAGATGGAAAGGTTATAAAAATAAACCCAAATACAGTTTCCATTTTTTCAAGTAAAGGATAAGAACAAGTAAATAACTTCAGTAATATAAACAGCTATAGACCAGGTACTTTATTTTCTTTAAAAAAAAAAAAGTTTCATTTATTTATTTGGTACAGGTTCTCACTGTGCACCTCAGACTCATAGCAAGACTCCTGTTTCAGCCTCTATGGCACTGGGATTATAGGCGTACACTAGTATGCCCAGGTTTGGTGGCCAGCACAGCAGCATGACATGTAGTACTGGGGATCAAAGCAGGATCCTTGAGCTCGCCAGGCAGGCTCTTAGACCACAGAGATATCTCTTCAGCCCTAGGCAAGGGTAATTTAATGCATAATCAACTGTTGAATTTTAAAAATATAACAGCTATTTCCAAGATAATTGATTTGCTTTTCAGTTTTGAAAGCAGGAATCAATAGAACTTCTCAATTGGAGAAAGATTTTAAGTTATTGTTTAGTCATTTATTCATCACTGAGACACTATACCAACAGGTAGGACTTAAGTGAGGAGGGATTTCTCTGGGCTGAGGCTTGTAGAGGTTTCCTGAATAGTTAGCCAGCTCCAAGGCAAATAGCTTATTGAAGTATGTGCTGCAGAAGGAAGTGCTCACGGCTGAGCCACCAGGAAGCAGCGAGAGGGCGGGGAAAAGCTAGGGAATGACGTGCATCCTCCTGGGTGCACCTCCACGCAGCAAGTCAGCTTTCAGGTCCCTGAGCGAGTCACCTTCCAAAAGCGCACCACTTCCTGGTGTGTGGCTATGGGGTGGCAGGGACCTACAAGTGACAGGACCCTGTACTTGCTGCAGTCTTGAGCTATTGCCACTTACCACATCTCAATGATGTTTGAACAAGGAGCTCACGTGGTCACCTCTGCTCTAAGTCCATCTATTGTATACTGCATTCTACACATGACCCATGTCTCTGCCTGGAACCCGAACATGCTCCTCAACACAAAAGGCTTCTTCAGGCTCTTTTTACATCGACTGCTTTCCTCAATTACAGGTCTTCCCATGTACACAGGTTGTTCTCTTTATAAAGGAGGTCTTACCTACACAGCATCTCTTAGAAATGGCTGGTCTCTCTGATGCGCAAGGTACAATCCAATCTCCAGTTGACAAGCCATTCTGCCTCTGTGCTTCCCCTTTGCGGCCCCCAAAGGCTCTCCCTTCTTGAACCCTTGGGTCTCATACTTGGAGATGAAGCACAGATCACTGATGAAACTAAAACTGCCTCCAAACCTTGGGTGACGTTTCTGTATTTCTGTTTGTTACTGTTATTTAGTGTGGGAATCTCACATAGGAATTTAGTATAAATATATATGTATATTTCTGATTATTTTTCTCTAGATACTATAGCCAGAAATGAAAAATAAGTATTTCTGAATCATTCTTATTCTGCAGTAAATAAACACACTTGGCCAAAGCATTGGCTTTGGAAACATGAGGGTGTTTGTTTGTTTGTTTGTTTGTTTGTTTGTTTTTTTCCCATAACTGGGGATGGAACTCAGGACCTTGCACTTGCCAGGCAGGCACTTGTGCCCCTGAGCTGTCTCCCCAGCTCCTGGAGATGCAAGTTCTTATAGTCAATGAAAACTGTGAACACCATTTTTTCATGTACTTGGCTATAAACAGTTATTAACCTCCTGCTTTAGTCCAGATAGATCAGAAATCATAACAAATATTACCAAAAATGATCTGTTAGATGGAAACTATTTCTGGCCTGACTGTGTTGCCCTTCGCAAAGAGAACACTGTCTCTGTCACTCTCCCTGTCCTTCTCCCCGTCCCTCTTCCTCACCTTCTTCCCCTCCTTCTCTTCTCCCTCTGTGTCTCCCTCTCCCTTTCCCTTTTCTTTTCCCTCTCCCCCACTTGGCCCTGGTGAGCACTAATGGCTCCAACAACATTTCTTTTTTTGTAAATTTAAAAAACTTTTTATTTACTTGGTTCATGGTCTCACTGCACAGCTTAGACTTGTAGTAATCCTTTTGTACCAACCTCCCCAAAGCTTGGATTACAGGTGTGCACCAGTACACCTGGGTGGTTTCCATAACAGGGTTTCAACCAGGTCCTTGTGCTTTCCAAACAGTTGCTTAGAACAACAAGCTATCTTTCCAGCCCAAGTCCAACATCTCTAATCATATAACTTGCTTTATCTTGTTCCTTGATTTAGGCTGAACCCACAATATACACAGTCCCTGTAGAACAATCACTGTTATCAAAATCTGATGGATATAATGATGCCTTGATATATCCACATCTGCCCTGGGAAGACCAGAGCATAGCAGAACTTCCCATTTTTCTTGAGACAGACAAGAAAAGATGGCCAGAGTTGAATTAGTTCACAGAATAGCATAAGCAAAATTAAATGGCTTTCTTCCTTTCAAATCTCTTGAATTCTAGGGTCTAAATGTTCACTATGTCCAGAAGGAAGATGACATAAGCAAAATTTTTATTTTTTTTATTTATTTTTTTATTTTATTTTTTTTATTTTTTTTTATTTTTTTTTTGTCTTTTTGAGACAGGGTCTCGCTATGCAGTTGAGGCTGGTCCTGAGCTCACTTTTGTAGCCCAGGCTGGTCTCGAACTCGCACCAATCCTCCTGCCTCAGCCTCCCGAGTGCTGGGATTACAGGCGTGAGCCACCACGCCTGGCTTAAGCAAAATTTTTAAATTTTACTTTCTCCTCCAGAGTATCTTCTAAATGGAGAGGCACAGATGGCAGGCGGGACTTCAGTGGAAGGGTGGGAAGTCTTCCCAAGGGTCAAAGCTGCAGAGGACCACATTGCTCCCCTGTGTTGGCTGGAATGGCTCACATGGGACGTGGGAAGGGGAACTCTGCCTGCCACCTCAGCGATGTTTGCTGGAGGCTTGTTCGCATTGCTGCCATTTCTTCTGCCTCCTCCCTGGCAGGGATTTCCACGGCTGCCTGTCAGTTCTCAGCCCAGTCTCACACATCTGTTCATTACTTCCTATTTTCTTCTGACCATGTGGCTTTTGCAGTAAGAGCAGCAAGTTCTCTTTCTGAAAGGAACCAGTATACAGGTAACTTCAAAGTACTATTTTAACTGTCTCTTCCGTATTTATGGTATTTCTCTAGGCCTTCCTGGGTTTGGTGCCAGTGAGAACTTAGTTTCATTTGTAATTATAAATCCACGAGACAGATTTTTATTTTAGTCATTACATCATTGCAAGTATGCTATGAGCTATTTTCATTCTTTTGGTTTAATAACGTTTTTCCTTATTTTCATACTCATTGTTGTTTTGGAAAGTTAATGGTGCCAGACATCCGAGAGTCAGATCACTGCCCAGCCAACTGTACTATTTTTATTCTGCTCATTTTGTTTGACTCAATTCAGTTAATTTCACTGATATATAAACTCTCTTTCAGACTACATTGACACTGTAATTAGTTTTGGACAGCACTAAGTACAGCACGTAATGGTTCATTTTGCTATTCTTAGATGAACATAGCCACTAATAAAGGACACACAACATTTTAGCTTGAAGCCTAGACACACAATGGTGACTGACACAATGTCCCCATGTCCATTGATTCTCATAGGGAGTCTCCACCTCAGAAATGATTCAGTCTAGTGCTCTGAGTAAGACCAGCCCCAGACTAAAACTGTGAGGGTGTGGAGACCCTAACTTTGGCCTCGCTGCAACTACCCTTGCCAACTCTCTCCTGAGAGTCAGTGCCTCTGCCTCAGATGGATCACAGTGTCACAGTGGCCCTGTCTGCACAGTGTGGGGTAGCAACTTAGAAATGCACCTGATCCTGCAATACAAGGATGAAGGCTTTGCAGCCCACTGCTTAGTTTAACTGGGTTCTCATACTACTAAATTCTTGAGTCATACTGCTTTCACATGTTTTATGGGGCCAGGGGTTTTTTTCTACCTCTTGGGTTGCTGCCCAGATTCAAGTGACATATTGGATCAGCAGGATAAAGGTTTGCTGTTCTCTTAGGCCCTTTGAGAATGAAATTCTAGCTTATCTCTTTAGCTCTCAGTTAAACTCTTGGACAAGCAGGAGATAGGATGTAACACATATGTTTCTAAAGACATGAAAGATTAAAGAAGCTTCCAAAAATGTGAGGTTGATGGAAAGAAGCCCCAAGAAATCTGAGGTCCTGGACACTAATGGTTGCAGTCACCTTCTCTCTAGCCATGAACCTTGGAATCCAGTGAGAACCAGGAAAGGGTTGTGAGAGGAGCTGAGCTGCAAGAAGCCAGGCCTGAGCAGGGCCTAAGAAGGAGGTCCCTGCTTTTATCTCCGTTCAATCCTTCAGGTCCCCTGGTGTTTCTCAGGGGAGTTCAGCTGGCAAGGGATTGTGAGCAGTGAGGTATTAGGCAGACCTCTTGGGCAGACAGAGAAGCCAGAGAAAGGGAAAGTGGGTCTAGGGTCAGCTAAGCAGAAATAACCCATAGGCTACTCCTATGTTTTTTTCCGCTGCTGTTCCTTGGGTTAGAGCCACACTTGCCTGCCTCTTTGGATTCAGAGTGTCTAGGAGCAAAACCTGTGGCCTCCTGGGCCTGTGGCTCCAACCAGGGAAGGCTCATCTGAGTTGCCCTTTCCTCTTTGACCCCCAAACCTTAGCTCTGAGGAAGAGGGTTTCCCTCAAGCTTTTTTTCCCATGATTTTTATTTTCAGTATCCATATTAACCAATTTCTGCACAAGTAACCAGGTCAGCTGTAGAGCCAAAGCAAACTGACCATTACAGCTATTGGAATGACAGATTGAATATGTTCCTCTCTCTTTGTTTTGCTCATAAATACAGAGTGATAGGATGGTAGCTGTGTGGGAGGGGGAGAACAGTCGATACCTAGGCGTGGAAAATAGGGAAATAACATTTGAGAGACAACTTTCCATGCGTCTCTTGCGTTTCTTCATATCCTAAAAGCAAAGATACTTAATGAATTTTGGTCCAGACTTCTCCAAATGTTTATAAATCTACGCATGGAATAGATCTGTAATCTCAGCACTCAGGAGGCTGAGGTAGGAAAATTATGAGTTCTAGACTCTGTTGAATCCCTGTCTCTGGCTCTGTCTCATGCAGAAACACACTCACACATAGAGTGGGATGTTTGCATAGTTCTAGAAGACAGATCATGTTTTCCCAGAGCAAAGGCTAGATTTGTTTTCTGTTCATTGTAAAAGATTGAATTTCAGAAACTTGGTATTCTTCTCCTATAACTCAACTTATCACTCATCTCTTTTGAGTGCCTCTTCTGGCTTAGCTATCTCCTCAAAAAAATACACTTTTGAGCCTTAGTTCTAGGGCAAAAGTTTTAGGAGCTTAGGCCCAATGGGACACACTGAGACCAACAAGGCTGATGAGTGGAGTCACCTGGCTTTCACAGCACAGGGGCCCTGTGCTCCCTCGTGCACAGCTCTGGCCTCCTCACTTTCTGCTGGCCTGTCTACCATGGGTGCTGCAGTGTGGCCATCTCCAGATGCTCGCACCTTGATTTCATATTTCCTAGCCTCCAGATCTGGGGGCCAGCAGATGTTCCTTATTAGTTGCCCATTCTAATGTTCCTTATTAGTTGCCCATTCTGTGGTGTCACTTTTGTAGCTGCACACAAATAGGACCAAGGCAGTGCCCCTCTAAGGGATGCAGAGACCAGTGTGCTTTCTCTCTTCCTGCTGCATTAAATTAGAAGATGGTGTCTATCTACATTCTAAGAAAGGCCCCATGAACAAGCAGCAGTTCACCTGGTTCTTTGGTCCAAAGGACTTTCTGATTTCCAACACAGTGAGAAACAGCTACGAGTTTTTCGAACAAGCCAGGCTTCAAATATCTGTTTTAATAACCTAAATTGACAAAGGCAAAATGATGAAACTATG
The DNA here is from genome assembly GCA_004027025.1 of Myocastor coypus. NCBI lineage: Eukaryota > Metazoa > Chordata > Mammalia > Rodentia > Myocastoridae > Myocastor > Myocastor coypus. Next base: position 2,605 of record PVJA010043431.1, on the reverse strand, counting down.
GCAAGTTGTCTTGTGGGCTGTATTTTAGGACAGGACTTTGTAATTCCCAAGAGATGTTTCTACTTTGCTTAATAAGAGACGTTGCTTTACATAGTAACTGCTGTAGGTAACCGTGTCATGGCAGGAGCGAGGGGAGAAGGTGTCTTGCTGTCTATTACAAAATATTTTGTTGGCCATTTGCAACTTCTTATTAGTTCTCTCTCTGACAAATTAGATTTTTAAAAATATATGTAAAATATTTTTGTTTTATATATTAAATATATTATATATATTAAATATAAAACCCATATGGAATTTATACATTATTTCACCATGAGCTAGCGTGTCATCATCGTGTACTGCAGGATTTCCAGTAGCCTAAGGAAAAGTTCCACCCCTGAGACACACATATGAATGTACATTCACATATGTGCACACTCACATACATGACCAAACATGTGAGCGTGAGCACATGCGCATGCATACACACACACACACACACACACACACACACACACACACACGACCTATAAGACTAGAACACATTTTGTAATTAATTATCCAAGGGCACAAATATATTTTTTTTATGAAAACAAACCTCACAGAGTAAAAGGGGGAAAGAAAAAAAAAATAATGTTGATTTAGAAGGGTTAATGTTTAATTGTTTGGTCAATCTTATATACCTATATATATTAATCTAAACTGATCTGATGATGAAAATATGTAATATAACTCGTGTTAAATTTAAACAATAAAAAAATAAAAATAAAAATAAAATAAAAAGAACAGAGTCTTAAAAAATTAGTAACAAAGGAAAAAAAAAAAACTCACAGAGTAGTAGCAGATGTTACATCTCGTAGTAAGAGGTCTCTAACTGTAAGAAGCCCTAATAGAAAACACAAGTTCTGCATATTCATGTAGACCATGGTGTTTTGGTCCAGAACACTTGGTGTTACCATCCTTTGATTCTTCTGATTGACATCATGTTAGAAACACTTGCAACAAGACCCAACACACTCTAAGAAATAGTTTGTAAGCACACGGCTTTCTGGGGTTTAAGCGATCACATTCAGCAAAGATTCTAGATGTCAAGGTGATTATTTTGGTGAGTACCAGTATAAACTGTATCGTAGATCCAGCTTTATAGAAAAGCCCATTCTGTTACTGTCACTTTTATGAGAAAGGAGATAAGACCTAGAATATCTCAGGAAAAGCTCTAATTCATCCCAATACCTATGCTACTAATGGAAATCCTGTACTTTTCATATTCATTCTTTGTGCATGTACTGCATGCTCCCTGTACACTTTTCATAATATTTTCCATCCCTGAAGAAAAATAACTTTACCTCCAGGAGACTCTTTTGTAGTATGAGACTCCATACCTATGGTTGAAAGAAGGATGAGTTAAAGAGCATGAATGTACAAATGAAGAAAATACAACAAGCATATTGAGAACTTAACTGTTACTGAAATAAAACTGGCACTTTCCTCCCTATTGCGTATAACCACAAAGGCGCAAGGGGCATAGCATAATGAAATCAGTAAGGACTGTGTGTTTAGAGTCAGGAAAAGCTGTTTTTCTAGTTTCCCATCTGCCAGTCTGGTGACCCTATTCAAGGCACTCTATTCGGGTTCTAATTTCCTAATCCATACAAAAAGAGACAGTTGCTAAAAATAGCTACAACAATGCATTACTGACAACATAAAAAGACATGCGCTATTAGATCACAGAATATAGTTAACATCCTGTGTCATTGGTGTTATCATTATTACTTATTACTATCATCAACCATTATGTTACATTAACCATAAAACTATCAATGGATATCCCTCTCCACAACTAACTCTATTTTAAAGGGTGTAACTGACTACAAAAACAAACAGTCCTTTATGCTATATGTTGATTCTCAATGAGAAGGCGATACTAGAGTAAATTCCTCTACATGTACATACAAATATAGAAGAGAAAGAGAAGAATGCAAGTATTTTGTGGACCTATGATGGATATACCTATTACTTTTCGACATCTGTTATATTTCAGATCTGGAAAGTTCCTGAAGGCTGTGAGTTCAACACTTTGTCTCCACTATAGCACTGAAGGGAATTTGGTTGGAAGAGGCCACGCCCTTTGCTGTGATCTTTTGCCCAACCAAAGAACAAGGACAACAGAGCCAACAGGCCATGGACCAAAATCTCTGAAACTATGAACCAAACAAGTCTTTCCTATTTTAGTTTTATGAATAATCTCTCAGATATTTTTCCATGGTGATAGAAATGACCAGCAATTCACATGCAAGTCTCACAAATTATCTTGGAGTTTTGGAAGGCAAAGTGACTTCAAGGACTATATGGGCTCAGGTTGGAAGACTAGAGAACATATGTGAGTCTGAGTATAAAACCAAAAGTCTTCCATTTCTACTGCCTTGGTGTTATGGTTTATGTCTAGTTGTCCCCCCAAAGCCTCATGGAGTCACTGGGCGGGGACTTCTAGAGTTTGAGACTTGATCCATGATCCCTGGGATTATAGGTTTTAGTACTGATGGGATTATGGGTGGAAGTACTTCTGGGATTATGGGTGTAGCCTAGGGTGGGAGCTAAGGCGGAGAACCTGAATGTAATAAAAAGA
>PVJA010043430.1:0-16739 GCA_004027025.1 Myocastor coypus | reverse complement strand
TGTGAGTTCGAGACCAGCCTGGGCTACAAAAGTGAGCTCAAAGCCAGCCTGAACTGCACACTGCATAATGAGACCCTGTCTCAAAAAGACAAAAAAAAATAAAAATAAAAAAAAATAATAATAATAATGTTCAGCAAAAAGCCAGGCGTGGTGGCGCATGCCTGTGATCCCAGCACTTGGGAGGCTGAGGCAGGAGGATCGATGTGAGTTCGAGACCAGCCTGGGCTACAAAAGTGAGCTCAAAGCCAGCCTGAACTGCACACTGCATAATGAGACCCTGTCTCAAAAAGACAAAAAAAAAAAAAAAAAAAAAAAAAAAAAAAAAAAAAAAAAAAAAAAAAAAAAAAAAAAAAAAAAAAAAAAAAAAAAAAAAATGTTCAGCAATAGGGCCCCAGCATGGTGGCACATGCCTGTAATCCCAGCACTTGAGAGGCTGAGGAAGGAGGATCGATGTGAGTTCGAGACCCTCTGGACTATAAAAGTGAGCTCAAGGACAGCCTAAACTGCATAACAAGACCCTAACTCAAAAAAAAAAAAAAAAAAAAAATGTTGAGTATCATGAGCATTGAGTAATAATGTTCAAGGAGTCAGGAATATTCAGGAATGTTCAGGAACTTTCTACAACTTTTGGGACCATTCATAAATGCTTAGGAACATTCAACAACATTCACATTGAAGAATGTTCAAAAAATTTTTAGAACTTTCTACAACATTCAAAGGAAGTTTCATATGAGCTTTATGGGAACATTCACAAATGTTCAGGAGCCTTCACCAACATTCATGAATGTTCAGGAACATTCTACAACATTCAGGAATATTCAGAAACATTCTGGAACATTCAGAGACATTCAGGCAGCCTAGACAGGGGGCAGTTAGGAAGCAAATGAAAAACCCTATACTCACTGCTTGTGGCACAGGCTCACAGGTGTAGTGGCCAGGGAGCAAGCAGACCAAGGAGAGCAGGAAGGTTTGGGAAGGAGAAGGAGAGGAAGAGATGTGTCAGCTCCCGTTATGGCCAAGGCCTTCCACAGTGGAGAGGCTCGGTTAAGGGGCCGGCTGCTTGCCCAGTGTCGGTGAGTCTGATGTGGTAATAGCCGTCAGGTCAGCTGCACCAAGACCTTGGCATTGGTCACACAAGTGGCATCCTAGAAGAGGCAATGAATACCCACAGCACCATCAGCACCTGCAAGCTTCCCAGCCTTCATGACAGCAGAGGAGTGAGTGCCCGGGCCCTGGGAACAAAGGTGCTGTTCACAGCCACGGGGCACGCAGCACAGCCCACTGCTGAGCTAGCTGGGTGGTGGTGACCCCCACTCGGGAGTGACACTGCTGTGCTCTCCCAGCTGGATTCCTGGGCAGGAGGCTTAGAACTCTGCCTCCTCCGGCAGGATTTTTAGTCAGGTAGAAGGCCTGCAGGGACAGCCTGTGTCCCAGAGGCTCCCTCGGTGCCCTCACTTGGAGACGCAGAGGCACAAACCTGGGGAAAGCACTTGTCACTCTCTCACTCGTCTCTGTGCATATGAAGAAAATGAAGCCGTGCCTGGTGCTGGTCACCAGGGCCAGGCGGACTCCCGGAGGTGAGGGCACATTCCAGCTGGTGCCTCCCGGCCACAGACACTGCGGAGGAATGACTGAGTCCGGGGGCTCCCGCACCTCCTTGGCGTCCACAAGCTGCTAGGAGACTCACACATCATAGGTCAAGGGCTACACTTTTGATGGTATTTTTGCCAGAAAGGAAGCAAAGGAAGGGCCAGCAAAGGGGACCCTGGCGCAAGGCCAGCCCAGGTGCGAGTCCTTGGGGTGGCCAGCGCCGGTCCAGCCCCATGCGGAGTTAGCAGCCAGTGGGCCTACTGGCCAGGACCTGCACAGCCCAGGGTCCTCAGAGGCCTCAAGACAGTACCCTCAAGGCTTGCCAGCCAGCCATCATTCTTCAGACGGGATCACGTGGGAGCCCAGGGGCTTCGACAGGAACATCCTCTGAACCCGGGGGCCTGAGGATACAGAGCCTCTCAGAACTATGCAGAAAGGCCACGTTCCTTACTGTATGAAAAGATTAGAAAACCTCACTATGCGTTATTACAGAGAACATTCACATTTAGAGTGGAAAGTCACGGAAAGGTGGGACGGGATAAAGAGTGGACCAAGTGGTACGCTGAGGACATGCGAGCTCGTCCATGCCAGTCTGCCCAGAGACAAGCAGGCCCCCTTCGGCCAGGAGCAGGGAGAGCTGGTCTCGCAGGAGGTCCTCACTACTTGCTTCAGGGGTGAAAGATGGAAGTCAGTGAGTCCTCTTTCTGAAACTATTCAATTCAAAATATTCCATATGTCAAAGCTCATACTTTATGGTAATGTGTCATCGCCATTATGGAATGCTGTAGAAGGGAATCTTTATAATTTATTTATTTTCTCATTTATTTTTGAGACAGGGCCTCATCATGTAATCCAGGCTGGCCCTGAACTTCCTCTCTAGCCCAAGGCAGTCCTGAGCGCCCACTGATCTTCCCACCTCAGTCTCTTGAGATTGCAAGAGTGTGCCACCACATCAGGCAAAGTAATCTTTCAAGGGTGTTGTGGGGTTCAAGAAATGCTACTCCAAACAGGGTGTGCTGGTATGCTGCATACTTTATTTTTTATTTTTATGACTTTAGAATAGAATATTTATTGGGAAAGAAAGCTTCTGTCTAAGAGGGGAACAGCAGGGGTACCCTAGTCAGTTGCCCCCAAATACTTTAATAAGGCCCCAGGAGCAGTCTCTTCCTAGTGTTCCTGTCTGCCAATCTCTTTCTATACCAAAGGAGGCCACAGAAACTAGAACTTCTCTTGCTCAAAGAGAGACACAAACTTGACAACTATTATTCCGACCCTCCTAGCTCCTTTCTATGTTAGAGGTGGGATAAGGGACTTTCCTGGGCTCTATGCAATGGTAGACCCCAAAATGCTAGTTCTGGACCCCTGTCCCAGCCAGGGTGGAAGGAATGTCCTGTAGACAGGCCAGGATGTTGGGGACAAAAAGGTCCCGTTTCCCTCAGCTCTGTTCCCCCCCAGCCACACCCTGTTCCTCCAGTTCCATGACACAGCTGACCTTTCTACAAACTCCAGCAAAACCCAGACAGCTTCCCTGAATCTCAGACCCTGTGTCACATAACACTCTGATGAAATAAATCTCTTCTAGGTTTCTGCTGAGGTAGTTGTCTTTTATTAGAAGAGTACTGGCTATAACGCAAGTGGGTCAGGCACCATGCCTTTTTATTCCTATGATCTGAATCTTTCTGCTCCAGTTATTCCTTTTTTTTTTTTTTCTGAGAAAAAAAGTATAGATTTAGAATTAGTCAGCTAGACTCAGTTTACAGGATCCTGATTTTGCTGGCAACATCCAATGCATCATAATCGGGAGCCAGTCAAACATACGCCTTCTTCTCTCCATCAGGCCCGATGAAGGTGCTGACCTTGGCAACATCAAAGTCACAGAGCTTCTTTACAGCTTGCTTCATTTGGTGCTGATTGGCTTTGACATCCACACTGAACAGGAGTGTGCTGTTGTTCTTGATCTTTTCCATGGCTGGCTCTGCGGTCAGGGGAACTTGATGATGGCACAGTGGTCCAGCTTGTTCCTGCTGGGGGGGGGGGGGGCTCTGCCGAGGGCATTTGGACTGCCTCCAGAGCCGCAGGGTCTTGCGATGGCAAGAGGTGGGTGACATTTACATCTCCTTTTCGTGGCTGTGGATGCCTTTCAGCACGGCCTTCTTGGTCTTCAAAGCTCTTGCTTTGGCTTTAGCTTTGGGAGGGGCAGGGACTTCCTTCTTTGCCTTTGATGTCATCTTGGCAAAAAGCTCCAGTTTTTTTTTTTTTTTTTTTTTTTTGTCTTTTTGAGACAGGGTCTTGCTATGCAGTTCAGGCTGGCCTTGAGTTCACTTTTGTAGCCCAGGCTGGTCTCATACTTGCACCAATCCTCCTGCCTCAGCCTCCCAAGTGTTAGGATTACAGGTGTGTGCCACCACACCCGGCTAAGCTCCAGTTATTCTTAACTGCAATATAATTACATCAAAATTCTAAGGGGTTTTCATATGTTTCTCTTTATTTTTATTTTTATTTTATTTATTTATTTATTTATTTATTTTTTGTCTTTTTGAGACAGGGTCTCGCTATGCAGTTGAGGCTGGCCTTGAGCTCACTTTTGTAGCCCAGGCTGGTCTCGAACTCGCACCAATCCTCCTGCCTCAGCCTCCCAAGTGCTGGGATTACAGGCGTGCGCCACCACGCCCGGCATATGTTTCTCTTTAAACTTGGAATAAGACATGCTGTTTATAAGTTTTCGACAGAAACAAAATAATTGCTTTCAGCAATTAGTATAATATTTCATCCACAGCTAATTTTAATTGACTTGATTTTAATAAAGAATAAATTAGACTGGGTTGATTAACCAGAATCAATCTTCCTCACTAAAAGTATATTCTAAATATGACAGATGTTAAAAACCACACTAGCAGGCTGGGTGTGGTAGTGCACACCTGTAGGCCTAGCCCTCCTCAGGCTGAGGCAGAGCAAAACTCCTGAATGTCAGGCCATATGGGCTACACCATGAGTTCAAAGCCAGCCTGAACTACACAGTGAGACCCTGCCCCAAGCTCCCTCCTCCCCACAAAAAGCAAAAAACAAACAAACACTAGAGCAGGGGTGCAGTTTAGTTATAGACGTGTGGAGTAGAAGGACTTTGGTTTGATCCCCAGTGTCTCATGCCCGAATATCATGTCTCCAGCCATGCTATTCTGCAATGGAAAAGCACATTGGTGACAATTACCGCTAGCACAAGTGAATATGAAAAAACCGTTTTTAGGAAAATGTAATTTTCCTAATCAACCATCTTAAAGTCTATCACATGCTCCATGATAAAGCACTTCAATTCTAGGCTATCCTGAGAAGGCAGGTTGTGTAGTTTTCATTTATAATAGAAAAACATTGAGAAAACACTCAATGGTTACATACTAGGGATTTGTTAAAATGTATCATAAAAATCTTCATAATGGCTGGATGTGGTGGCGCAGGCCTGTAATCCCAGCACTTGGGAGGCTGAGGCAGGAGGATCAGTGTGACTTCGAGACCAGCCTGGGCTACAAAAGTGAGTTCAAGGCCAGCCTCAACTGCACAATGAGACCCTGTCTCAAAAAGACAAAAAAAAAATCTTCGTAATGGCTTATTAAGAAAACACTTAAAATTTTCCCTGATGCCAGCTCTTCAAATTTGTAGCTGCTGGCATAGATTTCCTTTGAGAAGGAAATTTGTTAAATATATAGTAGAATTTTAATGAAAATTCTTAGAGTTAAAAAACTGTATTTCACCAGCCCAAAAATTTAGAAGTAGGGCCAGCCATTTAGCCCAGCAGACTACAGTCTGCTTATGCAAAATTTAGGGACCAAGGTTGGATTCCTCACACTACATGCTGTGCCAGCTCTGCCCTCAGGTCCCACAGAGATGGTGATTGAGATTGGGCATGGTGGCACTTGCCTGTAGTTCCAGTGCTTGGGAGACTGAAAACAGGAGTATCACTATGATTCTGATCTACATAGTGTAACCCTGTACTAAATATATTTTTAAACAATTAGAGGTACTTAAAGATGTATCTGATTAGTAAATTACAGATTAAAATGTATTATGGATAATTCATATGAAACAAACCAGCAAGAATTTTTTTTAAAAATTCTTTCTTTTTCTTTCTTTCTTTTTTTTTTTTTTTTTTTGTCTTTTTGAGGCAGGGTCTCGCTATGCAGTTCAGGCTGGCCTTTAGCTCACTTTTGTAGCCCAGGCTGGTCTCGAACTCGCACCAATCCTCCTGCCTCAGCCTCGCAAGTGGTGGGATTACAGGTGTGCGCCACCACGCCTGGGGTAAAAAAAATCTTTTTTCAAAAGAGAGTACTGATATGCTGGTCTTAAATTTACCACATAGCCCAAACTTGCAGGGATCCTCCCGCCTCAGCCTCATGAGTGTTAGGGTTACCTGTGTGTGCCACCAAGCTCGTTTATCTACTTTCATTTATACACAAAAAATTTGCACAAGCTGAATAGGTAAGCTTACTTTCAGACTCATGCACATGGACAAAAATAAATCTTAAAGATCCATAAATACAAGTTTTCAGTAAATGTTGATTTAATGCAGGACACACACTACTAAAAATAGCTGATATTTGGTCAGCTATAGTCTTACATTTAAGATATATCTTAATTTAGCCTCGCTTTTCTTAAGTGCATAATACCAGTCATGCTTCCTTAATATGACAAGTATGCACACATTAATAAAAACCTGACACCAAATTAAGAAACTACAAAAGTATAGGTCCCAAGTATAACCAAGTAAGGACAAGGACATTAAAAAAACGAATTGTGTCAGAACCCGGAAGACCAAGGACATGCTGGGGAATGGTTAAAATGGCATCACAGAAAAGTGGCAGGGTGGAGGGACACACGGCCCTGGGGTCACCACGCGCGGAGACCACTCGGAAGTGCTCAGCCGTGGCACGCCATCCGGCCTCTGGCGTGGGCGGCGGCATTGTGGCCTCAGCGTTGCCTCTGTACTTCAGATCGCGTGCTTTTGTCCAAAAATAATCCTTGAAAGCCTTAAGGCACTGTGACCCAATTGCCTCACCGCAGAGCGCACGCGCGGAACCCGCAGCCCGTCTCGCTGCGTCGCTTCTAGGCGCTCTCGCCACAGCGTGGCCCGCAGCACGCCACAGTCTTCCCTCAGGTCCGCATCCGGCCCGGAAGTAGCCAGACCTTAGTGACTGCGCGGCGCGCGGGCCGGAAGTGGCGAGGGCGTCACGGAGCCCGCCCTCCGCTCCACGGGCGCGCGCTCCCGGGCCTCTGCAGGTTGGCTGCACGCGCGGCCCCTCGCAGCCGCCGCCCTGGCGCGCAGCGGTGCGGTCCTTGCCACGCAGCTGACCGCCGGGTCGGAGGGCGGAAGAAGGTGAGAAAGGGAGACCAAAATGTGCACAGGAGCGCCCTCCGGGTGCCGCCTTCCGCCCCGGGACCTTGCTTCTTCGGAAAACCGAAAGGAAAGCGAGGGCGACGCTGGGTTTCGGTGCGGCGCATGTGTGTGACGCTGGGTCGGCACCGGAGAGCGCGTCGGGACACTTGCGGGAGTCGCCCCCAGCTCGCACCGAGGGCCCCACTTCGGCCCCCAGGACTGCGTCGCCAACCGATTGCGCCCACCGATCGTCACCCCTTTCTCCGGTTGACTGAGGCATACCGCATCCCGTTGTGGGGGATACAGGTTTTTGCTGGTGATTTTAGAAGATCTTTACCTGTTTGTGATAACCAACGCTATCTCGATTAAAAAGAAAAAGTTAAGTGCTTAATTTTATTTTAATTTTAAAAGAAACGTAAATGTTTCTTTTCGACGTGCAGAGTAATGCAGGCCCGTAATAGCATTTGGGGAGAGTGGGGAATGTAGTTTGACCCCAGCCTAAGCAATTTAGTGACTTGCATAAGGCATAGACAACCCCCCCCACCCCGGGCATTGAACTCGACCCAGCGCTTGCCAGGCAAGTGCTTGTTCTATTGAATTCTCCCCCCGCACCCCCCCACCCCCGCGGAGGCGGTAATCTTAAAATGTTAAAACTGGGCTGGGGATGTATGCTTTAGAAAGTGGGGGGTTCTAACTCTAGTATCGCAAAGTGCATAAATATAAAGCCTTATAGCTCTTAAAAATCTTTATTGGTACACATCATGTAACTCGCACTCGGAATTTGTATTCTTTTTTTCACATTTCCCTCTGCTTCCTTTAATTCTCTTTATAAAACTTGTTTGTAATACTTTGGCATTTGTTTTACAAATTTGATTTGTCAGTATGATACAGGGAACTTCTAAATGATAAAGGTAGAAAAACTGATCCTGGATGGATGACCTCCAAAATGACACGGGAAAACTGATCTTCCAACCTGAAAAGTACTGTAAGAGAGAATTTTACGAAACCCACATGGCCCCAGTACAGGAATTTCCAGGACTGGTTCTAGGGAGGCATGTCCCAGCCTACAGGCTCTGAAAGGACATGTCCTAACTGACAGATTCTGGGAAGAACATGTCTCGCGACTCTAATTCCTGAAAAGACCACCAAAATAGTATTTGGTAATGTTAAACATCTACAACCCAGATACAGTCTGACCTATGTCCCCACCCTGCCAGGCCCCCTTAGGTAATCCTGACCAATAATTAACAAAAATGTAAAGGAATTCGCGGAATGCACTCTGACCGAACATCTGCTGCCCATATTAGGAAACATCCTTACAGCTCAACTCTGAACTGCCTCATAGGTATCCCCACCAATAAATGTAAAAAACCATTTAAACTAACCACTGCCATTCACTTCTGTACTCTTGCTTGCAAATCCCCTCCCCCTTTGTCTTTGGGCCTAAAAACACTGCCCAAACTCAGCTCGGGGCTGTTCAGTGAGCCCCACACATGCTTGGAAAATAAAATCCCTTTGCTTTTTGCATGAGAGAACGTCTCTTGGAGTCTTTCTTCACGTGGTGGGCTTCTCGACCCTAACAGTACCAAGGGAAGAGTTCATGTTCTCTAAAACGGAAGAATGAATTTTAGGAACAAGCAGAAGTAATGAGCAGAATACATTTATTAGGGGAAAGAAGGCTGGAGGGAGGTCCAGAGTGGGTGGTCCCTGGGAAGCTTTCTCTTCCAGGGACTTAGGGGCCGGGCAGGATGGCTCAGTGGTCTAAAGCGCCTGCTTGGGAAAGCTTGGATGACTTCAGGGACCTCGGTTCAATTCCCGCCACCACATGCTGCGCCAGCCCTGCCCTCGGGGCGGGCTGAAAACCTTGGGAACTCGAGTAGGTGGGCATGAGGTGGGACGACTAGCAAGCACGACTACTCAGGTCAAGTGGATTAACATCAGGATCCAGTGGGAAAGCAAGTCACCTAGCAAGCAGGCAAGAGTACTGAGCAAGGTCTGTTCCTGTTGGGCGTGGGCTAGGGACTCAGGCTTTTTCAAGGTGATTGATAGTTGAGCATATCCTTCCCTGATGCCCACCCTTAGGGAAGTATGTGGCTGCATTGTCTACTCTTGTCTTGAGATCTGGCCCATCGCAGAGGAGTGTCTGTCCATAGTTTTAAAATCACCTTTTCTTCCCTGTCGTCCTTGAGGGCCTGTCCCTAACTGCCTATGTTTCTAATTTAGCTACCTACAAAACTCATGGTCATAAAACCAAACACTTGTAGTAGATACAGCAGAACTTTTTTGATACTATCTTTTTTTAATTCAATGACCATATTTTGAAAAAAACAGACTATTAAAATTCCTCCTAGCTAAATTATTTTGGGTGTTTCTGTAATGACCACATACTACATGTTATATTCATCTTCCTGTCTCATAAAAGGCATAATGTTCATAATTAGCGATGTACAATTTTAATTATTCTGTTGCATAACATGAGGAAAGAAAAAGTTATTAAAAAGGATACTATTATCCATAAGTTAACCAGATGGGATATTAATTTCTTTTTTTTTAATTATTTTTTTCTTGTTTCAGAACTTTTGTTTGGTTGTGTATTTTTTTGGCCAGCTCAGCCTGCCCTGAGGGCAGGGCTGGAGCAGCATGTGGTGCTGGGGATCGAACCGAGGTCCCTGCAGCCACCCAAGCTTTCCTAAAGCAGGCGCTTTAGAGCACTGAGCCATCCTGCCGGGGCCCTTTCTTTTTCTGTCTGTCTGAGACAGGGTCTCGCTATGCAGTTCAGGCTGGCCTTGAGCTCACTTTTGTAGCCCAGGCTGGTCTCAAACTCACACTGACCCTCCTGCCTCAGCCTCCCGAGTGCTGGGATTATAGGTGTGAGCCACTATGCCTGCACCAATAAAGTTGTCTTTTTTTCTTTTTTGGAGACAGGGTCTTGCTGTGTCGCTCAGGGTGGCCTTGAACTCACTGTGTAGTCTGGTCCAGGCTGGCGTCACACTCTGCCAGTCCTCTTGCCTCAGCCTCCTGAGTGCTGGGATTACTGGTATGCACCACCATTCTGGCTACAGATTATACCTTCAAAGAACAGCCAGGAGTGTGCACAGCCACGGTGCCAGTGCTGGGGAGGCTGAGGCTGAAGGGTCTCTGGAAGTTCAAGGCCAAGGCCCTTTCTCAAAAAATATCCTTAGATTCATAATAAATGTTAACATAAAGATGGTGAGACAGGGCACTAGCACAGCTGGTGTGCCCCTAAGTAATTTAGGATTCAATCAAAATGGACACCTTAGGGGATGCCCGACGGCCATGGGATCTTGTCTCTTGGTGAGGTGAGAAGGAAATAGATTTCATTTTGGTTAATACAGTACCCAAGACTGTCTGTCGCAGATGGGTCCTGTTTTCTCCTGCTTCTTACATGCCCTGTCCCGAGTACAGGTGAGTGGCAGCAGAGCCACATTAAGAAAGACGGCCAAGTCCCTCAGCTCCTCCCTGGGAGGGGTCTGCACATCTTTCCTGAAGAGCAGCAAAGCAAGGTTTATTTCTTAATGGCGGAATCAAATGATGTAACTGTGGCTAAAATTCCTTTATGGCCTTAACATTCTTCCTTAGCTGGTCTCCTCTTGAAACTCATTCCTCAAATTGTACTTTGTTACAGTAGTTTCTTTTTTAATAGATTTTAGGAGACAATATATAAAGCTGAGCTTTCCCACCAGCTCCAGGTGGCCGTGCGAAGCTCCAGTCACACACACCCCAGCATGTTGTGAAGGCCAAATGCTGAGGAGGCCAGCCCCGGCCTGCGCTGATCGCTACCACACAGTGGTCCCCAGGGCTGAAAGGCCCCGAGAACACCGCAGGTAAGCCCCATCTAAAATACTGACAACTCTCAGGAAGTGACTTAACAATTCTTGTTAGCTTTCATGTTCATTAAATATCTACAATTTCCTGTTCATGTTCTAAACAAAATGTCATTTTTAAGAATTTCTTCCCTGAAGTGTAAGTAGTCAACAAGAATGGTTCTGGTAGAGTCCCCATGAAGATAAGACTCTATTGTGCACTGAGAGAAGGACGAGAACAGGTTCTGGCAGGTTCACTCTGACATACACCCCCTCCGACCAGCAGCCCTCCCCGACGCCTGGTGCCCTACGCCCTCTGCGGTGACTGAGCAGCCCTCAGTGTGCCATCAGCGTGCGTGCTCGACAGCACTTCTAGATCATTCCTACAGGGCACAGATGGTCTTCAGGAATTTACGCAAACAGGGCAGGCAAGATAACTCTGCATGTGGCCGGGCATGGTGGCGCATGTCTGTAATCCCAGCACTCGGGAGGCTGAGGCAGGAGGATCTGTGCAAGTTCGAGACCAGCCTGAGCTACAAAAGTGAGCTCAAGGCCAGCCTCAACTGCATAACAAGACCCTGTCTCAAAAAGACAAAAAAAAGATAACTCAGCAGTATTTAGGCGCAGGACTGGTTTGCTACCTGGGACCACATGCTGGGCTGCCCCACCCCCAGGGTGGGCTGAGCCCACCACAAAAAAAGAAAAGTAAACTTTACATAAAGTGGGTTATGTTCCATCACCTGTTTTACGCTGCTGTACACAGGAGTGAAAAGGCTGTAGAAAATGCCACAGCAACAGTACCTCAAGAAAGGGGGAAAAGGCAGTCAAACAGGTAAAATCAGGAGAAGGACTGGAGAGGGAAATGAAAAGCATTTCTCTGCAAACGAGCAGAAACACTGCTCCTGGTCAGGCATATCGTGAGAGCTGGCACACTGGTCCGACAGTTCAGAATGGCGCCCTTAGACACCATCACCTGCAGCTTGTGCAGCAGTTTTGGAAATGTAAGGATTTTGTCGTTTTCAGATATGGTCTCACTCTGCAATTCAACCTGGTCTTGAGCTCACAGTCCAGGTTGGCCTCAAACTCAGCAATCCGCCTTAGCTCCTCCAGTGCTGGGATTGCAGGCATACACAGCCACACCTAGCCAATTTGTTTTTTTTTTAACTAATTTTACAGACAGGTTTACATGTAAAAGAATATGTACTTAGCCACTTCAGTATTGATTACTTTTGGGACTCTATAAATTTTATTTATTCATTCATTCATTTATCTACTGCAGGACTGGGACTTGAACTCAGGCCCTTGCACTGGCGAGGCTAGCGCTTATTCTCTATTTCCTGTTTCCTCGGGAGTAGTTAAGAGGGACGGGACGGCCTGGTGGCGCACACCCGGAACCGCAGTAACCAGGAAGACTGTAGATGCCTTGTGTGTGTGTGTGTGGCACGTCCCTGGGCCCTGCTCCCCCAAACACAAGAAAACAAATAGGGTTTTGTACAAATACTAAGTCTCCTGACCTCAGGGAATCTAGTTACTAACACAACCCATTGTCCTTGCTTATAACTAACCTAATCTTTTCCCAGTTGGGTAATTAATGGTGCATACCCTTAAGAAACAGACCCTCGGGCAGCTGCCCTTGTGATGCCCACCCTGAACCCGTGTGCGAGTGCACCCCCCCATCTCATCCCGCAGGACACTTTCTCTGCTTTCCTCGTGCAGCGGGATTTAGACTCGCTGAACAGGTTCTCAGCATTGTACTCAGCCTTTCTGTACCGAGGGGGCTTGGGCCCAGAAGGGTATATGGAGCCTGGCCCCAGGTGAGTCCCACAGAAGCAGAACGGGCACAGGTTCAGGAGGCCACAGCAGCGAGAGGTGTGCCCTTCTCCCCCTGCACTCGCCAACCTCCTCGCCACCCCCGCACGCACCCCAGTTGGCCTCCTCATCGCCGCCAGCTCAGCCAGAGGCCAGCTTTCCTTAGCCTGATCGCCCCGTGGGATTCTGGCGTCTGCGGAAGCCTCGGCACGCCTACCAGCCTCAGCCCCCACAAGGCCCCACTGCCTGCATCCCCCTCCCTCCCACACTGACTGTGTTCGCTGCTCCCGCACACCCACGACACCGTCCCCAATCCCACGGGACACACCCCTTTACGCTTTCCTCACGCTACACTTTGTGCTTGGATCGTTCCTCCCTCATGGGAGACTGTCTCAGCTCGGCTACAGCCCAGAAAAGGCAATGCCCGCTGCTAATCTTGTGAGGACAGCCTGGCTCCCAGGAACGTTTACATAGAGCTTGAAATCCCAGCGCTATGCACAGTGGACAGACCCTTGCTGGTCATCATCAGCATTCCAACATCGACCACCTACAGGACCCTCCCCTCTGGGTGCGTCGCTTCCGAACGGCTGCAGCCTGTGCTGGCTGGCTGGGCTGGTCCTCCTGCTCCCTCTGGCCCAGATTCCAGAAGGCACCGAACGCCGGCCCTGCCCGCCTGACCCACCCTTCAACGCTACTTCTCACAAGGCTGGAGAACGTCCTTTTCGTGGGCACTCTCAGACCCCGGCTCCCTGGAGGTGGCCCAGCTATTTTCCCTCTTGCCCTTTGTCTGTGGAGCGGACCCCGCACGCCCTCCGTAGTACGCATTCTGCGCATCTTCCTCATATTCCCGTGGCCTCAAGTCTGGTCTTTTGCCTCGGAAGGAGTCCCTGCTGCACTTGCCCTCACCCTCACTCGCTTCTGCTGTGCCTCTGTCCTCCGATCAGGTGAGCTGCCCAGCTGCAGGGCCCTGCTCTGTGAGAATGCTTCCGTTCCCCCTAGGGCCCTGGTCCTCACCAGTCTCCCCACCCCGCTATGAAAGAGGATTCCCATGCCCTCAAGTCAGTATCTAAGAAATAGGAACTCCTCCCCTCCTTGGAACCTGCCCCGTCCAACAGCCTGGGAAGGGCAGCTGGGCATCTCACAGGGCACAGCCTCATATCTATCGCCAATTTCCATCTGTGAGCACGTGGCAGAACCCACCTGTGGCCCCACAACCCGGATCCTCACTACACTTTCCCAGGCGGTCCGCTCAGGCTCACCACCGGGAGGGACTCTTGCCTCCTGCCAGCGCGGTCGTTTAACTCTGCAGACCATGCAACTACCAGGTGCCCATTGAGCCTCGCAGCCTGGGTGCTTTCCTGACCCCCAAGGTGCTCACCACTCAGGACCACACACCCAACGGACACTTGTCACCCCAGTCCCCCAGCCTGCCTCCTGCTGCTCACCTTCCCCATTCATCTGAGTGGCTTCTAACAGACACGACGGTTACTGCACAGCAAAACTGGACAAGAGTTGCCTGTTAGATCCCCATTTCCTGGGCCTTTCCACCCTCTGAGAGCCTTTCCCTGCTGGGTACTCTGGGGTCTGGGATCATGAAGACAAAAAACTTACACACCTCTTAATCATCCCCATCCAGTTTCATTGCCTCAGCCAAGGCGCTTCTTCCTCTGGGACCTCCAGCTCATGGCTCCCCTACAGGGGCCTGGTACCTGCAGGCCACTCGTCACACCCCCAAGATACACACGAGAGCCTGCTGCTGCCCCTAGAGCCTGAGCCTTGACAACACAAGGCCATGCGTCTAGGCCCCCTGCTTGACATCCCTGCCACCATGAGAACAAGATAGCAGGGTTGACAACCTCCCTGTTGTACTAGAGTCTATCCCAGCGGCCTCTGCCAGAATCTTGAAAAATAGCTAAGTCCACTGTTGCCCTGCAGACCCAAATCGACTCCCTGGCAGCAGCTACCCTCTGAAATTGAACCGTCTAGATGTCACAGCTGAAAAAGGCGGTTTATGCTCCTTCCTAGGAGAAAAGTGTGTCTCCACCAACCAGCCAGGCATAAAGTGAAAAGCTGCCCAAAGACCAACGGCAGAAGCTTCAGCGACTAACCTGAACTAACTTTTGGAGCTGACCTTATTGTCCTCCTCCTGTTTGGGCCATACTTCGGCCTCCTCAGACTGTTCTCACCGCTCTCACTGGACCACGCGTGGGCGACCCCAGCAGGCAGACGCCGGCCCTAACACCGCCTTGATTTAGCCTCGTTCTCCCCAGTTTTTCTTCCACTTAGGGTTCCCACCCTCTGCACTTGAGAAGCATCACCTGCTTGCCAGCTCCCTTCTGCTTATAACAGAGAGAAATGTCAGGCCTCCTGACACAGAGGAAGCCAAACAGGAATCCACTAATGGGCCACAATGTCCTCAGTATGAGAATCCAAGGGCCATAAAGGTGAGACCAGGACAGGACACAGAATTTCCCAGCACTGAAGAATCTGACGTGATCCACACGCTGGCACTGACTCTTCTGGCTGTTCTGTGAACCTTGACCACTGGCCTGTCACCCCCCAAATTCCTTAGGATAACAGTTGCTCCCTCCCTAAGCCCTGTAAAACTGTTTCTGCCTGGCCAAGGGCTGACATCTTCCGTAATCTCAGCACATCCTCACTGCTAACACAAAAGCCTGTTAGGTGGTCTCTCATGAGCCATTTATCATAACCATGTGCCTGCCTGCCAAAAATCTTGTGAATCCTTTCAAGAAACTTGGAAAAATGTGATTTTTAAAAAAATGTATTTTTGCCATGAAGAAAAATAAAGTTCACCCCCCTAGGACTAGGAGGTGTACCTTGTGCACCACTGAAGATCAACACATGCTGTTGGTACCAAACTGCCCAGGAGGGACAAAGGGTGGCCCCACTCCCACCCCCACCCCCCCACCGCCCCTCGGGCTCCTGCTCTTCTCTGAGCTTCCACTCCCGCTCCACGACTGATCCCAGGGTGGCAAACATAATGTTTGTTTCTTTTTTTTTTTTTTTTTTGTCTTTTTGAGTCAGGGTCTCACTGTGCAGTTGAGGCTGGCCTTGAGCTCACTTTTGTAGCCCAGGTTGGTCTCGAACTCGCACTGATCCTCCTGCCTCAGCCTCCCGAGTGCTGGGATTACAGGCGTGCGCCACCACGCCCAGCTGTGTTTGTCTCTTGAAAGGATTCACAAGGTAAGCTAAGCATGCTGCCGTGTGGGCTGCATGGTTAGCACACCACGTGGGCACCGACACACGGGTCTGCATATCACCAGCCACTTCAGACTCACAAAGCAAGTTTAGAAGCCGACAGTGGAGGGGGTTGGGGAGAGATACCTCTGTGGCACAAGTGCCTGCCTGGCAAGTGCAAGGTGAGTTTGAACCCCAGTCCTGCGGCGGGAAAAAAAAAGCTGACAGCAGGGTAAGGTGTCTGTCCTGCTTAGCCTTACCTCGCTTTTTACGGCCTTCATGCCAGTTGAGGAGCAGCTGCTTTATCCCAGCACAGTGAAGCAGAGTTCCATCATCCATTATAACAGCATTTTGATTACCGTTTGAAGTCATAGGCTGTCCTTGGAGTCCATCATTTACTTGAGCCTTCTGATGAAAGCAATTTTGAACTTTTACATGTATAAGTAAAACAACTGACTTTAAGAGTGAGCCACTTCATAATTAGATTGAAATCAGGATTAAGTGAAGCCAAAGCAGGCATGTCTGGTTACACATCTGTGATACCAGCACTCCAGGGGCTGAGGCAGGAATATCTCCAGGAGTGAGGCCAGCCTGAGCTACAGTCAGTTCAAATCCAAACTACATAGCAAAATCCTGTTTCAAAATCTACCTAAATAATGAATAAACTGGTGAAAACATTTGATAAGATTTATCAGAATTTGCATCTTTGAAAGATAATTCTGCTTTCTTAAAGTGAACCAGAAGATACTGGCCTACTCCTGGTCCTAATTTTATTCTAAGCTGACTTGCATGACTGGAAACATGCTGAAAACAAGACTTGGACCCAGAAGATAAGGTTACACTTCTCTTCTGCTGTAGGCTGACCCAACTCCTGGCCGTTTTTCTGCCTCCAACTCCAGTTCTAAGGTTACAGGAACGCTCATTACATCCAACATAGGAAATTACTTTTAAAA
>PVJA010043429.1:0-16764 GCA_004027025.1 Myocastor coypus | reverse complement strand
TCTTCTTCTTCTTCTTCTTCTTCTTCTTCTTCTTCTTCTTCTTCTTCTTCTTCTTCTTCTTCTTCTTCTTCTTCTTTCTCTTCCTCTTCCTCTTCTCCTTCTCCTCCGCCTCCTCCTTCTTCCTCTCTCTCTCCCTCTGTCTCTCTGTCTCTCCAGCTGTTTATTTCTGTTTCTCCCTCTCTGTGTCTCTGTGCCTGTCTGTCTCTCCCCACTCCCTTGCTGCCCCCCACCTTCATCACTGTATGTTTTGTAAACCTCAGTGTACAACATCAAGAAAATGCTTCACCCTTTCATGCCTGAAGAAAAGTTCATTCTATGGCTGAACAGCTTCTTCTCTTCTCTGAGAGCTTCTTGTAAGTGGATTCACTGGAGCTGATCCAGAAACTGCTGATGATGGCAAGGACAGGGTAGTTTTCCTTATGGTTCCTTGATAATTTTACTAACGCATCTGATTTTCATAGGGAATGCTTGTTTTCATAAATGGAAACAAATAAAACAGTAGGCAAAGGCTTTCTCAAATGCTTGCCAAATACATTAAACACACAAAAGTACATTCACAGCGAAAGTTGGTTGAAAACAGCTGTTTTAAAGGATTTTTGGTGAATGCCGTTAACAGCACCATCATTATAAGGCCCAAAGCGAATGTGTTACTGATTACACCCCATTAAGAAATCGGAATGTGTTCCCCCAAGGAAACACCATGGCACATGCTGTTTGCAAATAACAACCAACTCTACAACCTTCGGCTAAAGCTTTGTCATGATTGCGCAGCCTGTCTACCAAGATGAAACCTTCAGGAAAATAGGGCGCATCTTATCTTCACTAATCAGAACTTTTTATCATATTGTTTGAGTGGGCATCATCTCTCCGCCTTTCCCCAGGCCTACTCTGTCTGCTGGGATTGTCGTCTTTGTGGAAGCAAAAGGAGAAACAACATGCGAAGAAAGCAGGGGCCTTCTGCTTGTGGAGGCGCGAATCCTGCGGGCCGGTTTGCTTGAGTGTCAAGCCCAGAGCAGCTATAGGTCAGCTCCGTGGAGAATGTGTTTGCCCTGGGAGCACAGAATGTGTTCAGGGTGGGATGGAAGCCTGCGGTGGGGTCTGTGGGATATGGAAAATTTAATAAGGACCATGGGATTACTGCCCTGAGAAATAATGTCCACGTGTTGAAAGGGCACTGTCAGAGTGCCACAGAAGCGGGCCTGCTGCGTGTCTGCAGCTCGGCTGTTATTGTTCAGCAAGTGCCTGCACTGTCTGTCCACTGCGGCACCAGAGGGCTTTACAAACACTTTCCATAATGGGCCTGTAGCCTCCTGAGGGCCCTGGGGTATTAGGTGGGAAGGAATGCAAAGTCCAGTAGTTGGCAAGGAAAAAGAAAAAAAAAAAAAAAAAAAGGCCTTTTCACCTTTTCCACACATCTGATAGAAGGGTCAGATTTCTTCTGGTGATGAAAGAGTCATGGCTGAGAGCAGCCTCCTTCCACAGGGAGGGGCTACACTGTGGGGCACGCGTGAAGGGCAGCCGCCCTGCCGTAGCTTCCTGAAGGGTAGAGTCACGGCCTATCAGTGTAAGGAGGACCCTAACGTCCACGACAGGCTTGGTGTGCTGTACACACGCACAACTTGATATTGTGGCCCTGGGAATGTGAGAAACGAGATGGTTATGTAATAGGAGTTGTCTGGTTAGTATTTCACTTGTGGGAGGCAAATTTGAGGCCAAGTATGGAACTTTAAGTTCTATAAACTGTGTGAGTCTCTTTGAGCATTGTTATAGATAGCATCAGAACAGCCATATACAACTTTTGTGAGCAGCCCATGCCAAACACAAATGTGGCTGGGTAGCTCTGGCCCATTTGTGCATACACATGTGTACATGCTCACACTCTTTAAGAAAATCCATGTCAGCATTTTGGTTACAGCCATCCCTTGGGAACGTAGATCACATTGGTGATTTCAAATTGTGAGACAGGCTTAACTATTTGTTGAGGGGGAAGAGTTCCTGGGAAAAATCTTTCTCCTCCACAGAGTCAAAATATCTGAGACCCCCAGGGTTAAGCTGAGGCAAAAATAGACCTGTCAGACAGAGCCTCAGATTGGGCACTGATTCTATTCCAAATACGTAGGATTCCCAGGACCAAAAAAGAAGTGGCTAGGATGTGACCTTGAGGTCCCTGAAAGGTGATTACATGCCAACTTGAAGTGTCTGTGAGCCCTGGGGCCCCAGAGTGTAGGTCCCTGTGTGGGACCTGCCCTTTATTCTTCTCTGGTTACATCTTGCCGAGTGTGGAGACTCTTTTTGGTGGGGTCCTGATGAAATTTTCTGGACTCGGGAGAGAAGGCTGGGGATAGAACCTGGCACCTGATGTTGGTTTGTGCAGCTGAAGGAACTGTGTTTCATGGGGGCATGCTCCACAAAGCACCTTTTGTCCCAGCTGACAGAGAGTGTGAGGGAAACTTGTGGAATTGGTGATAAGTTTATTACACCCAAACTTTGATGTAACAGATAAATCTATTATTGATAATGCTCAGACTGTGCCTCTTGGGAAATGTTTTTGATAACATGACACAAATATTAGTATTACCAACCATGGGTAGAAATCATTTGCCAGAAAGAAAATACAGTTGATTTTGACCAAAGGTGATGGTGATAGAGTACAGCTATAAAGCCAGGTAACTATGTAACTCTATCACCATTTCCTTTTCAATGAATTGTGGGCAAGGTCAACAATTTTAAGGAACCCACCTGTAAATGAATTTTTAAAAATGACTTGACTGTCTAGGTTAAAGCTGCTGTAATGTTCATTTAAAAACTGAGGGATTTTATTAAATTGTGCCTATAAATTCTGAAGAAGAGATCTAGGATTAGGGCTTTCATCTTGACAAATGGAAGTGATTTGGAGAAAGGTTCTGTCTCATCTAAATTTTGTAGTCTTGTCATTATTAAAATAACAGAAGTAACTTGCTTTATGGGCATATAAAGTAATTTTTCTTATTATAAATGGCTCTTTGCTTGTAACACCTATACTCATTATCTGCTTTCATCCCTCGTCTTTTTACTTTTTAATTAAATAATCAACTATCAGACACCTACTATGTTCTCAATTTGATCAAAATGATTTTAGATACAAAGAAAAAAATGAATCTGATCCTGCATAGCTCCTATGATTATTTTGTTCTAGCTCTGGAGTTGTTTGAAGTAGTCCTATACTCTGGTTGGACATTATCTCCATGGAAACATTTCTCTCATGGAAATGACTCTATAGAGAGATCTGTCAAGTGGTGATCACATGCTGGGGATTATAGAAGATGCATCTTGGGGGCACAGAAAGATATTAAGACCCATTTCTATAATTTTGCCATCATTTTTATTTACAATTTTAATATACATATTACTATACTGCATATTATATCTTGTGTATGAAGTAGCAGAATAACTTAAGCACATAGTTTATAAATAAATATATACATATACTGAGATACATGGCAAACACATTTTGTTAGGACACCTGATGTTAAATGTTTGAGGATGCTGCTTTATTTTTTCTTGAAAGCAGAAGGATTGCTCTTTTTTGGTTCTTTACTGCTAATGGCAGGGTCATTTGGATAACTAATCGATACTTAGTGAAAGAATGAATAAATGAAGGAATTAACCACCACAAAGTGCTTTTTCTTTCCTTTAAAACTGCTTTATAGGAACATTCTATTTAATAAGCATTTATGTGTTGTAGTGTGTCTGAAAGAATATATTTTTAAAGAGATTCTTACAAGGAATCTTAAGAGATGAGCAACTTGATTTGAGTCTAGTTGTAGGCATATCCAACACCATATCCTGGGGTAATAACTACTTGTGAACTCTGAAATCACATGCTAAGGACAACCATTGCTTCCTTGCTTTGCCTTTAATATGGAATACTGTGGAGTCAAGACTTGAAGGACGATGAAGGTCATTGGGCTTTTTTTTTTTCCCTTCTGGGACAATGATGCAGACAAATACGCTTGCACTCTTATTTAAAATTGTCTCTATATCTTCCCCCATGAAATTACTTACATGCTGGCATTTGCCTTTACTTTGGAAGATAATGGGTATTTGGCCAAAGAGGGTAAAATGGTAAGGATAAGCTCTTTAGACTGGTTCAGAATGCAGTACTTACCATGGTTATTCTTTTCTTTATTTGCTTCAGTGGAGAAGAGAATATAGGTTTTGATAATTAAGGAAGACTTGGAGGTATAGCCATGCAAAACAAAAGGAACAATCACAACAAAACCCTGGGGAAGATAGCTTTACTCTTCTATCTGGAAATGTGTCCCTTTAATCAGTTCTACATTTAGGGTTCAAAATATTCCTTCACAAATAAATATCTGCTTTTGTCATGAGAAAAGATGATCAGAAGCTAAGACACCTGTGATCTTGGTGGCCTGCTTTTAGAGTTCCCAGAACAATTTCCACTGGTTATCACATCTAACTCCTGTCGTGAATCAATTAGATGCCTAATTTCATGCAGAAAAAAGGAAATTATAAGAAATCAGTGAAAAAACAAGGGGGCTCACTATGTCCAGAGATACTTTTTTTTACATCAGTATGTCTCAGAGTGGAATGTGAATGTAACTTAGCTGAGGTTCTTGTTAATGCAAAGGTTTTGGATCAGGATCTTTGGGGTGGGACTGTATCAGACTTTCTAATGGGCTTCCCATTGATGCTGATGTCTATTCCCACAGATCATGCAGTGAGTAGTAAGGTTCAACCTCATAACAATGTGATGTGACTGAGACAGCCTGGGAGAAGCTGGCTACAGGATGTTTAGGATAGAGCAGTGGCTTATCACTATTTCCCATTTCAGAAGAAGACATAATGCCATGATGTGTTCAGTCCTAGTCTACCTAAACTTCTCTCCAGTATGTTCCCTCATCTGCATCACTCTGCTCTCATCTAGGGCATGTGTCTCTGCTAGGCTACCATAGCCGCCCCAGGGTAATTGTTCACATATATTTGCCATAACTCTTTGCATGGCCGTCAGTCCTTTCCATCTAAAACATAATGTCATGCTTTTCCAACCTTTGGGGAATCCACAAATTCTCTATTTTCAATAAGAGCAAAAGCAACTTGAGAGCACATTAGAGCTCTCAGAATCTGACCTATATGTTTCAGCCCCATCTGCTGCAACTTACACCATAGCCACAGCCCTCCCTGCCCCCACATGCTGGCTTCTATCCAACTGAAATGTCTCCCATTTCCCGAATAGAGCGCACTTGCTATATTTCCTTCCATTGAGTTGTATTCTAAATGTGCTATAGTTCTTTTCTTTAAACATGCAATAGTCTTTTCTTAAGTACTTTGCTCATAATCCCTAAAGGACAGTTGTAAGAGAACCTCAACTATCAACAATATTCAACTGAGAGAGAAAAATTTGGGAGGCCAAATTACACAACTATAAAATCATCTGACATGTAGTTTTCAAAATATCTTACACTTCTGTATCTACCGACGTCTGCAGTGAGAATTCCTCAAAATGATATTGAGACAGTTCTAGAGACTGAATTATCTACTACAGTTGGTTTTACTTTTCCCAAGATGGGATGTTTCATGAATTTGCATATCATCCTTACACAGGGACCATGCTGATAGTCTTTGTGTCATTTCAGTTTTGGCATATGTGTGACTGACACATGCATTCTAGTACTTTGCCCTATGTAATAAGAGAAATTTTTACAATCTAATGAGAAATATTTGGAATCACAGAAGTGGCAAAGTCTTACAGTGAGTGTGTGTGTGTTTGTGTGGATGCCTAACTGATACCTGATGATGATTCCTTCATAGTAAACATACACTAGATGTTTATTGGATGGATATACTAGTTGCCTGATATCAGTTATATCATACTCATTATATTATTAGCACATCAGATTATTGCATAGTTATGAATTTAAAGGAAATAAAATAGGCTCAGATATTTGCATGGAATTCACAAAAAACTGTTCAAGATAATTGTTTTATACATAGAGGAATGATGGAATTTTAAACTGGGGAAAAGTTTCTTTAATACACCTTTATGACATCTTTCGAGAAAGGGAAAGAGATCATCCTAACGTTAGGCACTGCTTCACCCACTGCTGCACCCACATTCCAGACACTTTTCTTCCCCTTTCTTCTGACTTTATTTCACTGAGAGGCATCAGCATTTGGGTGACTGATCCGTTTATGTTTCTCCCTGCTTCTTCCCGTGAATAACTTCTGTCAGCATTGTTCCTTTCACAGATCTTTGTGGAAGAACCTGTTTTAATTCTAATTTGTACTCACTTCAAAAAATAAAAAAAGGTGATGTTTTAAAAATTGGGAATCTTGATGTTAACACTGAAACACTAGTCTTGGCTTTGCAAGTAGAATGGCCGAGGTTTGCTTTGGGAAGCACAGAAAGGTCAAAATGAAAATTAAATATTGTTCTGTTAGAATATTAGCAAGTGTAATTTTGGCTAGGAAAGGGGGTACTCTTACTTGTTAACTAAAATATAGATTGAACCTTGGATGAGAAGTAAAAACATGTTTGAATAAGTAGATATTAACTAAATATCTTTATTTGCTTTAGAATGAAATGATACATTTTGTGACCACACACACAAATTTATGCATTCACACATGTGAGATGTTTTCAGTTTCCTAAAATGGAATCCTCTAGTCTTTCTGTTAACAAAAAACCAGAAAGGCATTTTCTTTTTTTCTCTTTCCTACTCTACAAATTTTTCTTACTATGTTTCTACCACCATCACCACCATTTATTCTCTTTTACTCCTCTTTCTTGCTGTGATTTGTAATAATATTTATCACTCAGCAGTTATTTAGCAAAGAAGTTTCGCCTTTCTTCTTGAGTTTGGTGAGGGGAACAGAGGAATATGATATGGAAGGAACTGATCATATTCATTTTAATGTTCCAGCATCAGATCAAGATATCAGTGAACAGTCAGATCCTAAGTAGCAGACAAAGATGAGCTGCAAGAAAGCCTGAGAAGTGTGGTCAAGTGTCCTGGCCCAATTCTAAGTTGCTGAGATCTTGGTTTTTGTGGTGGTAGTAGAAATGTACACTAGCAGTTAAAAGGGAATGATGGGAAATTCAAAGTAGAATAAGCTAGAAACACCTGAGGTGAACCAAGATAATCCTGAGCTGATCAGTTTCTTTTATCTAACTGAAAATTGAACGAAATGATGAGGGTGAAGGTTATTCTTACCTCTTTGATTTAGAATACATTCAGCCAGACACAACTGAGCCTGCCCAGGACAGGGCATTAGGGGCCCTGTGCTAAGAGAAGGTGAAGAAATGGGAAAATCTGGGATACGGATAGCAGTGTATCGTAGTCTCACTGCTTAGTGCAGTATAGTTTGTGGTTGCAAGGTTGGTGTTTTCAAAGTACTAAGTATTTTTTTTTTTTTTTAGAACAAAAGTATCTCAACTCCCCTGAAAGGAACTGGAGAAATCCCAATATTTGGCTTGACTTTTCAAGGTCAAATAAATGCTAAAGCAGTGGAGAAGGCGAGGGACTGACCAGAGGAGAGTGAGTTCGTCATGCATCAGGAAGCTTCATTACTCCCTCTGGACCATGCTGGCTGGGACTGCATTAAAGCAGCAGCTCCATTTGACCACTCAACTCCACCTTTTAAAAAAATTTTTTTAATTCTGTTGTCTGTCATTCTAGGACATTGATTATCAAAGCATTAGACAACTAATATGAATAATCTGGCATTTGTATAAATATTAGATAAAATCTATAAAAGTTTCCAACTACCTGAAAAACCACATTTAGGGAGTAATATTTCTTTTCATTTTCTATGTTGACTTTTGTGTTAAAATCCCTAAAATAAATTTGGAAGCCACTAAGTTTTTAGTGCATTCATTTGGCAAGCCATGGTTTCATTTTACATTCAAGCAGTAAAAATTAAGTGCTGATCCTAGGTAAAGTTAGAATTGGACCCTAGCTTATAGAATTGGTCTTGTCCAATATGCAAGCTGACTAAATAACCAGAGATTCTGAAAATATCAAGACCCGCCACAGCATGTGCACAGAATTCTGATGATAACCAGGGAAATATCAGGGGGCTTATGTGGCCCTTGAAGAGAGAACTAGATATTATGGAGCCTTTGTGTACATACTGGAACATGCCTGGTGAAAAATATAGTGCACAAACAATATCTCTTTACATTCCTAGATATGCCATCATTCATTCAGTGGATATTTCTTGCAAGTTTTTTTTTTTTTTTTTTAAATTCTAGAACCTTTGTTGGAGCTGTTCGTGTATGTATTATCTGTGATATTTCTCCATAAGAGAAATTGGTTTAGTTCACCTTCGAGGAGGATCTAAGATTTCTTTAATACTAGGAAAGGGTAGTCTGAGACTTCAAATGGAAATGTATTCAGGTTTTTCTGGAGCAGATGGCGCAGAGGCAGGCATCTCTTTTAGAAGAAACCCTGGTTGAGAGTCAAGCTGAATGTTTCGTTGTGCGAATTCCCTTCCTACAGTTTTACTTAGTAGTTGGAGCAGGGTTCACATGTGGTCCTCACCCCCAAGAGCTAGCCATTATGCAAACAGGGAAACAAGAGGAAACAAAAGTAATATATATTGAAAGGCTTAATCTGATATCTTGCTTGTCTTCAAAGGAAGTTTCACTTGTAAAGGGCATGCATGCCTATGAAGAAAGGATCCCTGTTAGGCATAGTAGAAGACTGTGTTTGCTGTCTCTGGAACTAGGAGGAAAGAGACTTGTTTGGTGCCCAAGTGGGAGACTGAGCTGCAGTAAAATTTATCTCTTTTGGTCCCTCTTCAGAATCCTCTGTCCAGTACGGCACAATTCCTTTGCTGTACATTAAGATTTATTTGACAAGAAGCTTCCACACAGAAGCAGAAGAATTACAGCTTGACAAAGCACAGTTCACACTCATTTGGTTTGGTTTCATCTCCTTTAGTTTTTATCTTTATTAAGGAAGGAAATGTTTCTTCATATTTCTTGTTTCCAGCGACAGAGAATGTTTGACAACATACAGGCTCATGAGGTCAAGAACAAGATGAACTACCCATGTAAGAGTGAGAACCAGAGGAGCACCCTTGATGCTAACACAGTGTACATTATCTGTTCCTATTCTATAATGCAATAACTGCCTGTCATAATTCCAAAGAATTCCCTTAGTATTCAAGGAAAGAGAAGCCTCGTGGAATGAAATGAATTCTGGAATTTCTAGAAAGTAGATAGTGCCGATGATATGCGTGTGTGTTTGTGCAACACAGATCAACTTGTATTGTATATGCTTTTCTGAAACTTCACTCTTTCACTGAAGATCTTGGTTCTTACAATGATAGCAAGTATTCTGACTGTTCCCTGTGCAGTTGAAGTATTCTGGAGGCTTCAAATGATGTAATAGAGAGTTGCCACATCCTTTTCAATTATATTTGATTTGATTAGTTGTCAACTGTCAGATATTTGGGTATTTCTGTTCTTAGTATACATCATATAGCAATAGTGATTACCTCTGAGAGGAGGGACTGGGGAAACTTTAGCTCTGATATAATGCTATATGGCATTTTTCAATAAAATATATTAGTGTATTACTGTGTGTTACATTTATTTTTAAAAGTAAATACAGGTTTGGCAGTTTTTAGGCTCATAATTTAACCAAACTGGTGTTTTATTCCCTCACTTTTAGGACACATTTGCCATAAATCTGGCCAAGTTGCTATGGTAGACCAATATGATGTTGCATCTTAAAATGCATTATCTGGGACTCTATGTATGTAAAATGACTCTTACTCTACCATACATACCTGGATTTTAGTTCCTCAGTAAAATCTCCAAAGAATTCATAAAATGTGAGTATACCCTAGGTATAACAAAGGTGTCAATCTACATTTAAAAATGAACTTTAGTTTTATCAGTATGACTTCAATGCAATATTATAGTTCACATAGTTTTGAAATGTCACAGTTACTTGTGTCAATACCAGCTCTCTTAATTTCTTACAAGCTTCCAAACTGGAACCAGGTATACTTTTGAACTTCAACCATCATTGCAGACCAATTCAAATTGTAGTTCCAACTGCAGTTTCTTGAGCCTTTATTCTGGGTAGCTATTATAGAATTATTATGTAACCCTCCCTCCCGATATCTGAATATGTGGGTGCACATTCAACAGATAAAGTAAAAGGAGAAAAAGGAAGAGGGTAAAGTCCAACAGTACATTTTAAATTGATATTTGTATAGCACTGGAAAACTAAGGTATTTACCAGGATAACAATGCGCCAGGACATGAGATGACCTTGGGACATTATCAAGCTTTCTTGCTTCAAGATACTACATACTTTAAACACCACAGACAGGAAACTTTCCAAAAACAAACCCAATGACAAGTCTGGATAAGGATTTTAATCCTGAGCAAATTTCAGGGATAAAAAATTATTTAAATCTTTATCCCTATCAAGATAGGGAATTTTTAGTCATCCTTCATGTAAGAGTGCTCCTCTTTTTGCTCATTTGTTTTGAGATCAGGCCAAACGCTGAGAGTTAACATTGATTTCCTGGCTTTGAAAATGTCCTTAATATCACTGCTCCATGTTATCCTCAGTATTGTGGCAGGATTTTGGATACAAAGACCTCTCTATAGGGTCATGGTGTGAGTGCCCCAGAAAGTATTTGTGTGTAGGCACATCTGTACCTTCTCAGATGGAGGAGAGACTTAAGTGTAGACTCCCCCTGAGCTCTGTGACTTACTCTAAGCATTGCCTTACCTGTTGTCTGCAATTTTCCTGCAACTAACAATCGAGCTACAGAACTTGTAAAGTTTCTTTACACTTTGAGTGTGTCACTGCCACTTTTGTACATGTTAATCTTGTGTTAGCTTATGTTATATATCTTTGCTGACTTTAATGTCTATTATTACTCCCGCAGTCAGAGCTGTTTAACTGGAATTTCTAAAGGGATGAGAGCATTCTCTACCCTGTACTTTTCATTAGGGTAGTCACTCATCATATGTGGTTATTGAACATTAGAGTGATTTGGGATGGAGGTTTTAATTATTTAAAATAGTTTATGAATTGAATTTATTTTAATTATTCTTCACTAAGTAGCCATATGTGGCTAATGGTTACTGTATTTGACAGTGTAGCTGTAAATGTTTGTCACATTTTTTATAGATCTAGTCTTCAACATTTATATAATAGAGTTTTCACATGAAAAATATCCCCCATTTCAATTTAGCATTATTTCGTTTGCACTCAGAATTCAAACTCAACCCTTTGCTTGCAGCATTTATTTTACTTCTAATTTGTTTTTCTTTCCCTTATGGTGCTTGGGAGAAATATGCTTAGCTCACATGGCACATTATTAAAAGGTAGCAGAATGTCTTTTCTCAGATTTCTAGTTCTTGTGATCAAATTTGCAATAGACTCAAACACATCTATCTATGGAATACGTATCTCTCCTTTCTTAAAAATTAGGCAACCTTTTAAAAATAGGACTTTAATGACTATCTTGAAGGAGCTTTGGAGTGGCATGACACAATCCTGCCTGCCTGCTGAGCTCAGGGTCCAGGCTGGCTTAGTGGCTGCCACACAGCCATGACAGCACACAGTGACAAAGCAGTCTTCGTCTAGGGTTTCCAAGAACCGAGTTGCCAAATAGGAACTTCTTGCTGCCTTCTGGGAACTTTGAATGTGATTAGGATGAGCAATGGTTCTCCAGAAGTAGGTAGAATGTTAAAGCAATAAACATGCAGATTACACACTGCATACACCCCACTCTTCACATGCACCGCCTGAGATATTACTCCCTATGGAGATTCTCAGGGTTCTCAGGCCCTGATCTCAGGCTCCTTCTCTTTACTTAGAGGCCAACCA
The DNA here is from genome assembly GCA_004027025.1 of Myocastor coypus. Lineage (NCBI taxonomy): Eukaryota > Metazoa > Chordata > Mammalia > Rodentia > Myocastoridae > Myocastor > Myocastor coypus. The sequence continues at coordinate 4,900 of PVJA010043429.1, read as the reverse complement.
GGATGCACAGAAAACATAACTGATACCGCTTAGATAATTATTGACTAGGTGTAGCACGGATGGTGGAGGTTGTGCCCTGCTTCTCTTCCTGGTCATGTCGCACTGATGCAGGTTGCTTGTTTCTATGTAGAAGCATGATGATTTTCATTTCTTGGGATGAGAACTTCAGCGACTGAGACAAAGGTAATTGGGTCACGTGCTCCTATAGCATCCTGGGCTTTCACATTTTGAGACATTCTCTTTTAAAATCTGTGTGACTTGGAATGTGGAGGTGGAGGGGCAGACAACAAAATTGCTGACTATATTTTATATTCAACATGGTTTGTACAGATACCTCATTTGTGACAAAGGGATGCTATAGAAAATGTGTGTGTGTGCGTTTTTTTTTTTTTTTTTCAAGTTTCTAAGTGTTCACCTAAAGCAACACGTGGGTGACTGAAGTTCATTAACTCATGCTTGTAATTTCTCTTCTTCTTGAATCTATGGAAATCTGTCTTTCTTCATCTGTAGCTGACTACCTCATTTTTGCATTTCTGTGCTTTGGGGAGGCAGGTGTTGCAGACAGAAGTGAACAGGGGGCATATTTCTCTTCATCGCATTCACTATCCTCTCTCAGCCTTGCTCAGGCTCCTTCCCCAAACCCACCTCTTTCCTCTACTTTCTACCCTCACCAGATGTGGCGGGGCACTATTATCCCTTTTTAGTTGTTTTAAAGGTTTTAGAGGTGGGGTATGAAGAGTTATATTGACAGACAAAGAGAAGTTTTATGAAGTGGACGTCTACCTCAGTTTCTGAGATAGTCTGAATGTAATTTAAAATTTACATAAGGATGTGTTATCAGATAGGTTTTAGAGACTGCCTTTATCCAAACGACTTTGGCCTATTTACTACAGTTCTTTAACACTATTACTTATATATGATATTTCTGTATAGCAAGGTTCCTTCGGTGTCTGTCCTGTGGCCTTAAAATATTCTGGTGTAGTGGAATGAAAATGGGACTCAGTTCCTGTCCCTAATGAGTACCATGGCGCATTACAAGGCCTATATTGGGTAATTGCGCAGGCTTTCCTTAGCTGCAGGACTGTGATTCTGTTCTCTCTACAGCCTGTGTCTCTCCTGCAACTCTCATCTCAGCCACTTTTATTCTTTGTTTTCCATGAATCATGCCAGACCACCGGAAGTCCCGGGTCCTACTTTGAGAACTAACGCATTTTCCCAAGCTTCAGGAGGGACCCCTTTTGTGTTCAAGCCCCATGAATTCATACTGCCAAAGGGTTAATCTTCCAAGACGGAGTGCAGATTGGGTAAAATAAGAGAAGATCAATGGTTGTACTCTGTCGTGAGGGGGGTGTTCAATCATGCAGGTTTCCAGCCAGATTTTTAGAAATCTGCATCACAGAAATCACCTGGGCGTCACACCCTGAGGAGCTCTGAGTTAATGTGTGGTGAACAGAAATATCAAGTTTATGCCTATAGGGTAGTTTTCATTGGTATAGGCTTAAGCACAGAAAAAAATGGCCTTGGTAGTGTTAATTTTTTTATGGGCAGTTGCACGATAGCTGGTCTTGGAATGTTAGCAGCACTGTTGCAGAACTAAAAATGTTACCCGGAGACATTTTAAAAGAGCAATAAATATCTGGTTTTAAAACACAGACATTAAAAAAATTATAAATGTGGAAAGTCGTTTTTGGTGGTTGTTGTTTTAACATCAGAGTCCTGAAGCTGCCTTTTCCTTCCCTGGCTTTCTCAATAAGCAATTGTTTGGCTCTGTAATTTGGTGATTACTTGAGTCTATTAACATTGAGGTATTTGTGCTTTAACATAAGGATTCCTGGAGAAGAGACGGTGCTCCTCATCAGAGCACTGTGGCTTCCCAGTGTGAAGACGTCTGTGCTCAAGGCTGTGGGGTGCGCACCCTTGTGTGCGTTCTGCCAGGGACTGTCCTTTGATGTAGAGGGAGTGGCTTGTGGAGGGCAGATGTTATTTCCAGACAAGGGGTGTATGAGTATGATGGGTACTCAGGAAGCCAACTGCAACCCCAGAGTGTTTGCTGATAGTGCCACGCTGGGCCTTGGAGAAATCAGGCTGGGTTCTGCTCCTGTGTACTCAGAGTGAGGCAGTTAGGCTGTGGAGAGAGGTGCGCCTCACACTTAAACATGGCTGGGAAGAACTCACTTTCCTGTCATGCTTTCAGACATGAAAATAGTACCACAAATTTGAAAAGTTACAAAACATTTCACAGCTATGTTGTAATTTCTACATTTTCTTGTTTTACCATAAACATTGGCCTGTTTCTTATTATTATTTATTCATGTTGTGAAAGTAAAATATTAGTCCTTTCAGGTATGGTCACTTACATACACTTTCTTTTATTGTCAGTTACTTGGATAGTTTGAAACTATGAAATGCAACACAAGAAATATAAGCTTACCTGATGCTGTTATGTATTTAAAGAAAATTTCCAGCTGTGGAACTTTCTTAAGACAAAGATTAGGGCTACTGTAGCATTTTTTTTTGTGTGTGAATCTCAAATATCATCCTTACTTTCCAAAGAAATTCTAACAGCTTGCAAAACTCTTACTTTATCAGTACATTTACCTATGCTGAGTTTGATATTTAACATAAATGAATTTTCAATTTATATACATTTTAAAATTCTAATTAGATATGCAAACAGTATTAATTGTATAACAGATGTAACATGAATGCTGAGTGTTTTCTGTAACATGGAGGAAAGCTGTTTGTCCATATATTTGGGATTTCTTTTCCTTCCTATTATTAGTGTGACTGTTCTTAACTCTTCTCTATTGTAGCTTTTATAAATTCAACTTAGCTAACTACATGTCAATTAATCTTTCATAAATTAAGTACCAGTTACCCAAATTCTGAGCTTAAATAGACTATAAACTTGAACATTGTACCTTTTTGACTGTGGGCAATAAGTTTTCAACTACTATGTATTTTCCATTTTTGTTTGGTATGGTTGACATAGAGAAATGATTATTTTTATTTTTTATTTTTTTTTTTGAGAAATGATTATTTTTTAAATGAGCCTAGGGCACAACACCATATGCTTTGGACCAAAGGGGTGTGAATATAGTCTGTGTGTGTGTGTGGTCATGAAAGCAACAGGGAGACAAAAATATTTCTGAACCTCTTTAATGGCAAGCTGTATTCTGAGAAAAGAATTCCTACTTTCCAAAGTTCAGGTAAAATTCAAGAAGCCAAAGGTGTTCCAATAATAGCACCAACAATAATAACGCCACTAAAGAAATTGGATACTTAACTTTAGGTGTTAGAGAAATCTTAAATGATTTGGGGACCTACTCAGGATATGCTTGGGTGCCAGAGACAAATGGTATTTTCATTTTTCTAGCATTAAGTGAAATTAGATTAAGAATTCCCATTACAGAGTGCATAACCAGATTTTTTGTTGAGATGATGCCAAAAAAATTAAGAAGTGTGTTCTAAATTGGCAAAAGCCTAACTGAAGTCCAGCAGTATTTTCTGCCATGACAAACCTCCAAAATGTGATAGCTAGCCTTTCTTGAATTGCACCAGGGGTGTGCTTTTAGTTCATTGCTCATTGTATTTATGTCTAACTTGTTCTAACTACAGCATTTTGCCCACATGTATTCAGAATTTGTTAGCAAGGGGCTTTTTGAAATCGGTGACTTCTAATAGCTTTATACAGAGACAGAGGCTAGAGAAACATGAACTTGTTTATGTTACAAGAGTTAGAAACGTGGCACAGTGATTCCAACTCTCACATAATCATTAACTTAATGTGCTACTTTTGGTAGATAGAGCACTCAGCAAAGTCCATGCGTCAGTCTCTTAATCCGGAAAAGGTGGGCAGCAGCATAAAAGTGGCCTGACCACTGAAGAGCTGTGTTAAATATGGAAATAGACACAAGGAAAGGGGCTTGGTGTGCGTGGAGAGCTAGTCTGTGCAAAGTATTATGCACGAGTGGGATGCAATGTGATGCTTATTCTCAGTTGCGATTTACCAGTTCAATTTGATTGCAAATTAGAAAGGAGCTGTAGGCATCCCCTGTACCTCTCTCCCTGTCTGAAATGCTTAAATAAGCATTGCGTGTGTAGTAAATGGCATGTTTTAATAAACGTTTTATAAAGGCCAATTATTCAGTCAATACTGAATTGTGTGGTAGGAAATATGGATGCTTAGTTACAGGGAAGATGTCTACATACTATTGGCATCTGTTTGGTAGGTAATGCTCTTAAGTGGCCTGGCCTTCCTCCAGACTTTGATTATTCATAAATCTGTTGAGTGTGTTAAGTTGCATTATTAACGTTTAATCTTTTATTGAAGTAAACTCAGGAGGCTGAAATCTATTTGCTTTAGCAAGCTTGTTCACTGATAAATGCATGATTTCAAATTTTCCTTTTGTGAATTCCTCAGCACAAGAAAAACACAGCTGGGCATAGTGCAGATCATATTTATCTTTTCATTAACTAAAGTTCAAGAAGATAGCACCTTTGGAAGCTTAGAAGGAGGGATTGCTAAAGAACAGTTCTCCTCCTGTTTGCATACCCACTTGAGAAAAGCTTTCCAAACAAGTATTTGAGATACTTGTGAGAAAAGCTAGTTGAATTGTCAAAAGAAGACCAAATGAATGTATATAAAGTGCTTGGATTTCAGATAACATTTTCCCCTGAGTGTTTAGATTGGTTAAATATTAGAGAAAGGGAGATAATAACACTGTTTGTCGTCATAAACTTAGACATACATCTTTTTCACAAGGTTGGTATGAAAGGCCTATCAAAGATTTTCCATTCTGAATGATTTGGCTTCAGCCTGATAAAGGACATTTTAGGTAGAGAAAGACTGAATGTGGAGTGCCAGACGGGAACATGGAAGCTTTGTATAGATTTTGCA
>PVJA010043428.1:0-16756 GCA_004027025.1 Myocastor coypus | reverse complement strand
TTTTTTTTTTTTTTTTTTTTTTTTTTTTTTTTTTTTTTTTTTTTTTTTTTTTTGTCTTTTTGAGACAGGGTCTCACTATGCAGTTCAGGCTGGCCTTGAGCTCACTTTTGTAGCCTAGGCTGGTCTCGAACTTGCACGGATCCTCCTGCCTCAGCCTCCCGAGTGCTGGGATTACAGGCGTGCGCCACCACGCCCGGCTTCTAATCTATTTTAAACAGTACATATACCCTACCAGGCAACATTTTTAAAACTACAAATCAGCCACTTTACTGATATAATCATTGTATCTTTACAAAGCTACCTTGTTAAAAAATAAGTCTATTGGTAAACAGAGAGAGGAAGTGGAATGCAATCATCTCTAGGTATGAACTGAAAAGACTACTTACCATTAAAAACTCTCTTAAGACATTTAAAATGTACCTCAACATAGTTGGCATCTCATAAATAATTACACCAACATGTATGTACTATATCTTTTTAACAGCATATTAAGAATGACATATTAAGAATGAACAGAGGGCCCGGCGGGATGGCTCAGTGGTCTAGAGCACCTCCTTGGGAGGGCTTAGGTGGCTGCAGGGACCTCGGTTCGATCCCTGGCACCACATGCTGCGCCAGCCTTGTCCTCGGGGCGGGCTGAGCTGGCCATAAAAATGAGTGAATAAACAAATAAAGGTTCTGAAACAAGAAAAAAAAAAGAATGAACAGAGTTCTGAATATCTTCCTGAATAGTTTGATATGAAAATACTGCCATTGTCACGCTTCAGACAAAAGAATCCTTTAAATTCCACAGTTTGGAGTTGCTGAAGATTGATTGGACAAGAAGCCAACAAAGGGATGATACAAAGGTGACGTTCTCCAGTTGGTGAGGAGTGCATCCAGCTGAGGCAGGACGCAGAAGCTACTACACACAGCCTGCTGGAACAGGTATGCTTTTTTCTGTTATTAGGTTGCCTGCAGTTTATACTTGTGGAAATAGTGAAGCTACTTTTTCCACATATAAAACATCAAATTACTTGATAATCAAACATAAAAAAGGCAAGCTGTATTTCACTCATCACTTTTCATCAAAATATTATATACAGAATCATGCTTCTTTTGCTCTCTGATATTGTTGTAGGCAGCTGAGTTAGACAGAAATATTACAGCAACCAGACAGGAGCCAGTGTAGAAGACAAGGTCTCCTGAAACTGTGGGACAGACAGGCACTCCTGCTGAGGGCCAGACTGAAAGACAAAAGACCAAACATGCATATCTCCCTAAGGATTACAGCGGGGACTGACACTCTCAAGATCTCTATCAAGCAGGCGACAGCCAGGAAGAGTCACTAACCAACCCCTACAGTAATAGCCCCTGTTCTGTATGCATTCCTGTTGACATAACATAATTCCCCATTCAACACCTTAACACTCTTAAGAAATTTAAAATGTACCTCAACATAGTTGGCATCTCATAAATAATAATTAGATAAACACATATGTACTATATCTTTTAATGACATATTAAGAATGAACAGAAATCTCAAATAATACCTTCCTGAATCAATTTTATCTGGGAAACTATGTTTGTAATCTTATTGGCTGACTATAGTTTTGTCTGACCTCATACTCACCTAGTGAGTTCCTATGTTTTCACCATAGGCCCATTTCTCATCGAGTATTTGCTTTATAAAAATCCTTTAAAAAGACATTTTCTTTTGCAGCCTACTTGAGTCTCCTTCTGTCCCTCTCAGACAGAAGTTTTCTTTACCCCAATAAATATATTCTGTTCTTAACCTCCATTGTTTCCAAAATTCATTATTCAGTTCTAGAGAACAGAACTCATCCCAGTAACTTTCAGGTTGGGAGGTTCTTTTCCCTGTATCAGTACCATTTGTCCACTCTTTCACAACAGACCAGAAACCCTTATGTAAACCTTAAAACACTAAGAATATTCCCTTTAGAAATCACAGAAATCAAAATTAAAAACAACAAAAAAGCAGGTGGTGCACCTGTAAGCAATTACATGAAAGCACTGGCCCTGTGTATGGAGTGCACATTCTCAAGCCTCCAGGTCATAAGCCCTGTCCTCTAAGGAAGGTTATGTCCCCTCACCCATCTTTCTGCCTCCACAAGGCCGGGTTCTACCCTCCAAGACTCTTGGAGCCCCTTTCTGCCTTGCCTCCCATTATCAGGCTTTTCCAGACACCCATTTGGTTTTGGTGGGTTTTATTTAAAATTTTAATTTCTCTTCAATAACTTTTATAGCAGAACTAAAAATGATTTATGCACTACCCTTACTATATCAGAATATTGCAGTTTTTGCTAAATATTTAACTTTACCAGCATATTTTATGCTTTCATGTATTTTTATTTTGCTAACATCCTTTTCTACTTGGAGAACTCCTGTTACCACTCTTGTAAGGCTGGTCAAGTGGAGATAAATTTTAATAGCTTTTCTGTGGAAAATTTTTTCTTCCTCGTTTCTAAGAACAACTGTGTCAAATATTCTTGGTTTGCAGTCTCTTTTTCTCTTTCTCTTCGACTCTATCACTCAACTTTATCAGTTTCTGCTAAGAAAGCTGCATGTAGTTGTATGGAGCTTCATTTCAGTGTGACAGTTCAACTTTTCTCTTGACAGTCACTCTGTGATTGATATTTGATAATTTCATTATACAGCAATCCTTCTATCCATAGAAGGTTGGTTCCAGGAACCACCAGAGTCTCATATCTATATACTCAAGTCATTTATTAAATCATGTTGTAGCAGTTTTGCATATAATATAGGAAAGTTGCCCCATATACTTTAAATCACTTAAGAGATTTTACCTATAATACAATGTAAACCCTACATATATTGTTATTATATCTCATTGGTGAGGGAACAATGACAATAAATAAAAAGGCTGTACATGTTAGTGGAGACATTTTCCCCCAAACATTTCTCATCCATTCATGCCTGCAGTTCTAGCCATCAGGAAGTGGAGGCAGAATAACAAGTTTGAGGCCATCCAGGCAACTTAGTAAGATCCTGCCTCAAAATAGAGAAATAAAAAACTGAAGATTAGCTCACCATTTTCTAGGTTCAGTTCGCAGTAGTAGTTACTTTAATGGAAAAGTAATACAAAACAAAAAGTTGGTTCCCAGGGTAACTGCTATGATTTATGTGAGATGATATGTCGAAGGCCTTACAACCGGCATACGGGGGAAATCCAGAAAGGTTTGGAGAAGCAAGCTAGAGAAAGCATAGGATGCTCGAAGAGCTTGATGTGTATTCTGGTGAGGATGCAGAGGACCAGAAGAGAGAGAAGGTGATGCTATGAGGATTTCAGGTAGAAATGAAGGTCCTCAGCTACAGACCATCCTTGTTACAGCATGGTGAAGAATTTGAATACATTTTGTCAGTACCTATTAGTGCTGGCAGAAGGTTGAGCTTAAGGATGACATACTATTGTATCTGGCAGAGGAAATTACAAGGCAGTAAAGCACCCAGGTAACACTAGCTGTTACTGTTTTTAGTAAAATTTATATTGAGAATTGGGAAAAAATATGAAGCAAAATGGAAAATCTAAAAAATTCACTGGCTGGCTGAAAAAAAAAAAAAGAGCTAGCATAAATCTTGAGGCAAGAAAGGTGTAGTTTAAGGCAAGTGGTTTCTTTGCACTGAGATAAGAAAAGCTACCACAATTGGCAAAAGTTTCAGAGGACAATCTTGACAAGAGAGTCGTGGGTCTCCTAGCCCTCTAATCTGGCAAGGCACTCGGGGTGCTGCAGCCGCAGAGGACTCAGTGCCACAAGTAGAACTAGAAGAATCCAGATACTGGCTTCGCAGACATGCAGGATACGAGAATAAAAGGGTGTGGCTGCTTCTACCAAGATATCATCAAAAGCCTGAGGCGGCAGGCAATGAGTGTCAGGGTTTGAGTTCACTGATAGGTTGGTGTGTGAGGCTATGAGAGAAGAGCTGAAGCTGTAACACAGACCCCAAGAAGGAAGAGACCACAGGAACATGGGATTCCTGCCAAGAGCAGCTGCACAGATTTGTGTTTCCTTACTGCTACATGCTAACAGCCAGAAGCAGTGTTCCCCTAGGCACCAGGTGGTGAAGACGGTGAGGAAGACAAAGGCAAAGAGGACCAGAAGCCACGCAGGAGCGCGTTGCAGCAGCACATTAAGGTGAACCAGAGCAGCATACAATGTGCAGAGAACTTTATCCAAAATATTACCTCCACTGTGGAGTCCATGCTGTGAGAAGGGGCTGTGCTGGTGGTGAGCGAGGACTGCCAGTTTTAACTAAAAGAGGCCATCTAGCTCAGCATTCTCACTGCCACCATGAACACAGTACAGAGCGTTATCCGGCTGCCTGGCAGGGACCCAGAGACTTCTGTGCACATCCACCCACACTGCTCTGCCTTGGTACTGGAGATGGACCTGGATTGACTTTGTGGTCCCTCCCTGACCCAGAACCTTTCAATTGCACCCACAACCCCAGGCCTCTGATATTTGCAGTAACCGTGGCTGCCAGAGGATACCTTTACAGTACACTGCATTGTGGCCTTATTGAGAAAGGTTACTTGGCAACTCCAATGGGTCCTTTGCTGGCTGGGAGCCTGGTGCTCTGAGCAGTGAAAACAAAATGTCCCCCATCTTAGGTCCCAAGCCTTGGATTGAGCAGATGCCAAGCTACTGCCTCCCGACCCCCCAACCCCTTCATTTATCATAGAACAGCATGCTTGCTGAGATCTAAGCTTGCCTCAGTCAGGCCGTGCTCAGGTGCCTTCCTCCCATGGTTATAGATCTGAGTCTTCATTAAAACAGAAACAGCACACCCAGGAGCACTTAGAGCCACAGTCCTGGCAGGTCAGGAAATTAATGCAACCCCTCAGTGGTGCCCCTTGGCCCAGCAAACTGCCGTCACTGGCCAGGCTCCTTTGGAGAGGTGAACATTTTTAAAAAGGTTCTTGAGTGAAACTGGTAAATGAAAATGGTGACTTGCAGTGTGAGGCACAGCAGGTGAGAGGCTGGTGCTGCTGGTGGTGAAATTTACCAACAGCCAAGGAATGTAGCAGAGGTTGTTGGTACACAGTAAAAGGGGAGCCCCAGAGAGGACCATGCTGTCAGGGTGAAAGGCTGAGATTTTTATACTTAACATGTGGGAAGGAGGCAAGAAGTGGTATCCCAGGGATGTTTTCATCAGGTCATGGTGGTTCCATCTATCCATCCATCTCAGGTTAAAGACTCAGTTAACATTTTTGTTCTCAAAGAGCTAGTGGCTTTGGCACTGGTAGATAAGTCTTTCTGGATAAAACTAACTGAAAAATTTTTAGATTGTTACTAGCCAAAGAGCTTGAGTTGAGTGTGAGGCACATACCTATAAACCCAGCCCTCAGGAGGCTGAAGGAGGAGGGCTACAGCAAGTCTGAAGCTAGCCTGGACTACACAGCCAAGGCCAGTCTCAACTGTACAGAGAGACCCTTTCTCAAGAAAACATAAATGTTTGTACTTAAAAGAACCTTTCGACAGTGTATTAGCGTAAGGGAAGAAATGGCATTGTAAGCAGTTAGATCATCTACTAACATATGTGTGGTTCCCAAATATAGCACGCAAGGTGGGAAATTAACGTTCCACAGATTCACCACTCAGCTACAATGTAGCCTTTAAAGAAACATAAGTAATCATGACTACCCTTACTTGTAAAACTGGGGCTGAGTGATTTGCTTTATAAAATTTGCAAGAATACTTCTAAGGATTAAGTTTTTATCTGTATATTTAAAGTAAGGTTTGACTTATGCCCAACACCTCTGGAACTTATGTCCTTTTATTAACGTTTATTGTGAGTTGGTTTGCCATGCAACACTGTAAAGCACTTTGCTGTGATGTCTGAGAGCCTTAAAAGATAGATGCCATGAAAAAGAAGGGGAGGGGAGGGAAAAAGGAGGGATGAAGGGAGAGTAGAGGGAGAGGGAAAGGACCCGAACACACGAGACAATGCAGATGCTATTGTAGGTATCTACATGTCTGTCTTTTTCATTTTTTCAGCAGTGTTTCAAAAAGGCAGCCAAGAGCTTTTAATTTTGTAAAGTCCAATTGGTTGTTTCTTTTTATAGTCATTTATGTGTCCTAAGAAATGTATTCCTGTAAAAAAAAGTTCATTCCTGTAACCCTATTTAAATGGTAGTCCTATAGTATTTCTAAGTTATGGCTACTGATATCTTTCAGTTCAGTTTAATTTTGTTCAGTTGTATCTTGCTAGAAAGTCTGGTGTGTAATGAGATTTGAGCTGTCTTTTTTCTCACATGTAAATTTGATGTTTAGGTCACTGAATTCAGTGGGAGATTTCCTGCTGTTATATTTATAAGCTTCTTTCCAGCATGAGCACTCTTATATAGAATGAAGCATAATTTGTGTATAAAATCCTACTCACATCAGTATACAAAATCATTCTCCCTATGAGTTATCTGATTTTCTTACACTATGAGATTTTTTTAAGCATTAAAATGTTGTATTAAAAACTTTAAATTACAATTGTTCTTAGTTTTGTTACGAAAGCAAATGAACTAAAATGTTGCCATAAAACATGTGAAAACCTATATAATTTCCCTAGTGAAGTCTGTAACTGTTGTGGTTTGTATTTGTCCCTCCAAAGCCTCATGCAGTCACTCAGGCGCAGTCTGTGATTAACTCATAATCCAACACTGAGATTATAGGTCTGAGTACTGCTGGGACTAAGGGCGTGAGTGCTACACCCAGCCTGGAGCCCGTAGCCTCTATGTAACATAAGACAGACAGACTGCTCTCTGTAGCCACTGCTGCGACTCTTCCTCCATTGTGTTCTCTTGTTCTTTGCCACCACCATGAATTGCTGCCCTCTGCCATGTGCCACTCTGCCTTGATGCCAGTGGAGTGTGGACTGACATCTCTGGTATCCGTGAGCTAAATAAACCTTTCCTTCCTTCATCTTGGGTGTCAGGCATTTATCCCAGCAACAAAAGACTGAGACAATAACCTACATGCTTCCAATCTATGTGGACCTTGGAGTTCTGCTTCACATTTAGTTCTGCCATTCCATTCACTTTCCCATCATCCACTCAGTCAATTCCTATGCCTCAGAGATGCAAGGAACATCATAAAATCGAGTTCCTTTCCTCTAGAGATCGATTTTGCATTGACAAGAGGTAACATAGTTTGTCTTGTCTTGGTAGAATGAAATTTTATTATTTTTAAAATGTGGCTGAGAATTTAAAAGTTGGGAACCAGTAGTCCTACTAAATTTATTTTTGGAATCCTTATTTTCAAACTCTGGACTCTTACTGTTACTCTTACTGACTCAAACTCTGGACACTCACTGTTACTTCCCTTTCTATTAATGACCCAAAAGAAAAACCATAGTGTTAAAGAAGACACCTAAGCAACATCTAGTCAGTGTATTTCTTTTGCTTAAGTTTGAAGCTACCATAATGAAATCTGATGCCACCAGCTGTGATTTTCTTGTATTACAACTTGTAAAATCTTTAAAGCAATGTTGTATGTAAATCAGAGCATTTTTATCTCTAATTCAGCAATTTGGTAATTTAAAAATAAATTTTGAAAAAAAAATCTTGAGATTCCAAACACATTAGAGAGGAACAACTCTCAGTGAACTATCTGTTAAGGGAACAGTAGGTGGCACAAACCTGTATTTCTTTTGAGAATGAAAAATTAAGAATGAAGGAATTATTAAAAATAATTTAATTTTCTGATGGGACAGAAGAGCTACTAATATAGTGTGACATTTCAGGAATAAGATTAGAGATAAGCTATCATCTCTAGAATTTGAGATAGCTTTTTACTAAGATTTGTTACCTAGTTTCTAATGCAAACAAAGGGCAAGAAAGGCTGGAACTAAGACACAACTATAAGAATTTATGTCCTCTCTAGAAAAAGGGGCCTAATAAATCTAACAGTCCTGCAGGTATCCCCTTTTAATATGGTATAAAACAGACGAGCCCTCACAGAGCTAATGTCTCATTTCACAACCTCAATACATGATTAGATAGAGGCAATCAGGGACTGCTACTATCCCTGGTCTGGTTGCCTGTTGAAAGCAAAGGCATCCCTGGACCATCTGTCTCTACTGTTTTAATAGGTAGTATCTGGCAACTGACTTATAAAATCCCAGATATACAAGATGACATTACCAAAAGTCAAGTAAAACAAACACCAACAGAAAGAAGCCAAAAGGAGCTGGCCAAGATTGCTCAGCAGACTAAAATGCTTGCTTTAGTAAGCTCAGGAAAGCACAGGGACTGCAGTTTGATCCCTGGCACCATGTACCACACCAGCCCAACCCCAGGGTGGGCTGAGCTGGCCAGAGTCCGGGTACAGTGGGACATGCCTGTAATCCCAGTGCTAGGGAGGCTGAAAGCAGGAGGGTTACCATGAGTCCAAGCTGCATAGTGAGACTCTGTAACAACGACATAACAAAAAAAAAAAAAGAACGAACAGGCCCAAAGAGCAGCTACATAAAAAGACTATCTCTAGAAGAAAAACAAAGATGTATAATATGAACAGATTAAATCTAGGAATTTCTAAGATGCATATATGCAAGTGTGAACACACACACACACACACACACACACACACACATTTAATCACTGTAATACCAAGCAGAATACACACAAAAAAATCTTACCTTGACAACACATTACTGTATAACTGTTAAAAACAAAAGTCAAAGATACATATTTTAGAGAGCACAGAAAAAAAAAAAAAATAGAGTACTCCAAAGGGAGTAACTGGCAGCTTACATTTCAATAGGAGACAGACTAGTGAAATATCTACAAAACATTGATAAAAATAAGTGCAACTTAGATTTCTATACTCACTAAAAGGTAAAGGCTGGGGCAAGGAAAGGTAAAGCCAAGAGCTGAAGATACGACTCAGGGAGACTATAATATGAAAGGCCCTGTGGCTGATCCCCAGTTTAAAAAAAAAAAAAGCCATGCCTTCCAGTCAAATAAAAGCAGAATTTGTCCCTAGTAAACTCACATTAAAAGAATGATTATTTCAGTTATGTAAAAAATATAAATACATAGTAACATCAATACTGTAAGCCTAGAAGGGAAAATGTGGAGTTAATACCTTAACTCCCCTCCTTGATGAGAAGTGGTTTCAGCACAAATTTACATTTAACAAGGGAAGCATGCCTATTGCATTTACTTGACAGTGCATTTTATCAAAAACAAAAAAAATCACTATGATGAAGTTTCAGTTAATAAGAAAAATGATTCTAAATTTGTATGGTGCTCCCTTTTGCAGCACATTTACTAAATTTGAATATATATTAAAAAGAAAATGCATAACATATAAAACAAAAATTAGCTTTAAACAAGACATGCAGGTATTTCACAAAATTCTGACATTTATTTCAGTATATGATCAATCATGTGTAGAAAATGGAGTTATCAAAAATATTTTTCCAAACATTGAGCTGTATGTTGTCTTATAATAGCTAAAAAGCAAGGTAACTATAACCAGTGGTAATCGAGCCTGTACTAAGTGTACAGAATACATATTAACAAAACCAAAGAGAAAGAATTCTAGATTTTCAAAATCATTTTTATTTTTTCTTCAGAAAGAAACCACTACAAATGTGCAATTTTCTATTAAAAAAAAAAAAGTTGAGGATTGAAAATGGTGTTACCTAGGTCTAGAACCCTGTAGCTAAATTCTGTGACCCAAGGGCCATTTCTAAGGTGAGAAACAGTGATAAGACTGGCTGCTTATGTCACTGACCAATTCTGTAACACAAGCAGGCAGGAAGCCTAGACTTTATGAAACCTAATGCCATTGCATACACCAGTAAATACTAAACTGGTGATGATGATGATTGATGATGACGATCACGATGACGATGATGATTTCCCAAAGGAAGAGTAGAGCTCCTAGCATCAGTTTCCACCATCTCATCACAGACATGAATTAACTAACTTCTGCCTTGATCTCAAAGACTCAATGAAAATTTTCTCACCACTCTACTATGAACCTTTTTTCTTTTTGTCAATGCCAAATAGTTTTTTCAAAAAATCTTTTATTTGGCATAGGGTCTCAAATGATCCTCCCATCTCAGTGCTGGGATTACAGGCATGTACATGTACACACAACATGCACTACTAGGAATCAAACCCAGGTTCTTATGCTTGCCAGGCAGGTGCTCAGACTGCTGAGCTATCTCCCCAGCCCAGTATCAAATAACTTTTTCCATAAAAGGCATAAAAACCTCAACAACCCTGACTTTACAAAGATATTTACTCATAAACAGAACAGACTGTAAGTATTTGCATTGTTATCCATGTTGGTTTAAAATTCCTGGGCTCAACTGATCCTCTTGAGTCAGATTCATGAGTACCTGGGACTATAGGCATACACCATGCCACCCACATTTTCCATCTTTATTATTTCCATGTAACCAGCTATGACCATGACACATTATTGCTTTCTTCAAAGTATCTCCCTGATGTGTAATGAGTATCAGCTATATAGTACAGATATTAATTCTGCCTACACTGAATGTGCTATGTTGCCATGGATACCTTTTGCTTCTTATTCAAGCTGTAGCCTCTGATTTCTTCACATTGCCATGTTATGACTGTGGCCTTGGGCACTCTATTTCTCCAATATCAGACTTCTGATTTATATTGAGTTGATTTGTAGGTTGTGGCTTCCAGTTTAAGGCTTTCCTCACATTACTGCACTTATAGGGCTTCTGCTTAGTATGGATTTTCTGGTGTTTAATAAGATTTGATTTAATGGTAAAAGCCTTTCCACAATGAGCACATAAATATGGTTTTTCTCCTGTGTGAATGCGGTGGTGCTCATGGAGCTGTGACTTTTTAATGAAGGCTTTCCCACAGTCACTGCATTCATAGGGTTTCTCTCCAGTATGAATTCTCCTGTGTCTATTCAAGTGTGATTTCTGGACGAAGGATTTCCCACATTCAGTACAAATATAAGGTTTCTCTCCTGTATGAATTCTCTGATGCATAATAAGTGTTGATTTCCTTGCAAAGGCTTTCCCACAGTCACTGCATTCATAATGTCTTTCTCCAGTGTGGGACTGCTGATGTATATGGAGGCCTGACTTTCGAGTGAAGGCCTTTCCACAGTCACTACATTTAAAGGGTTTCTCTCCAGTGTGAATTTTCTGATGTGTGAATAGGTTCGATCTGTCTGTGAATGCCTTTCCACATTCAGCACATCTATAGGGTTTCTCTCCAGTATGAATCTGCTGATGAACATGGAGTTGTGATTTCTTAGTGAAAGATTTTCCACAACCAGTACATTCATATGGTTTTTCTCCAGTATGGATCCTCACATGTGTAATAAAGTGTGATTTGTGGAAGAAGGCCTTCCCGCATTCAGTACAAACATAAGGTTTTTCTCCTTTGTGGATTCTCTGGTGCATACTGAGTGTTGACTTCTGAATGAATGCCTTCCCACAGTCACTGCACTCATAATGCCTCTCACCAGTATGACACTTCTGATGGATTCTGAGTCGTGACTTCCAAGTGAATGATTTGCCACAGTCACCACATTTGTATGGTTTCTCCCCAGTGTGAATTTTTTGGTGTTTAATAAGATTTGACCTATCAGTAAAGGCCTTCCCACATTCAGTACATACATAGGGTCTCTCTCCAGTATGAATTTTCTGGTGTATAATGAGATTTGTCTTGTGAGTGAAGACCTTTCCACACTCTGAACAAATAAAGGGGTTCTCTCCTGTGTGAATCCGCTGGTGCACAAGGAGTTGTGATTTTTTAATAAATGACTTCTCACAGTCACTGCATGTATAGGGCTTCTCTCCAGTATGAATTCTTTCATGTGTGATGAAATGTGACTTCCGGATAAAAGCCTTCCCACATTCAGTACATACATAGGGCTTTTCTCCTGTATGAATTTTCTGATGCATACTTAATGTTGATTTCCTTGTAAAGGTTTTTCCACATTCAGTGCATTCAAAGTGTTTCCCTCTGTTAGGAGCTTTCTTATGTATTGTGAGTTCTGATTTCTGAGGGAATTTTTTTCTGTACTGACAATATTCATAGAGTTTTTCTCCAGTAAGAACTCGCTGGCAACTTAAAAGATCAGACTTCTGGGCACAGCCTCTTCCATATTCACTGTATTTACAGTAATTTTCTTCATTAAGAGTTTTCTGACTACTTGACTTACATGAATAATCTTTTCCAAAGTCAATGGGTATAAAGAGTTTCTCTCCAGTGAAGATGCTCCGAGGTGCAGCATGCTGGGGCTTCTTAGTGAAGGCCATCTCATGTTTGCTACACTCTTGCTGTTCTTCAGCATAAATATTCTGACATGCAAATAGGGATGATTTCTGAATGAAATCTTTTACAAAGTCATAAAAACAATTAAAGTTCTCCCCAGGACATATTCTCTCATGTTGATTAAGACCTTGCTTAGGGCTTACAAGTTCCCTATGCTGATTAGCTTCACACACATTCATTTCTGGACAAGAATTAATAGGAGCAAATACATCACCACATCGAATAATCTTATCCAGATTTTCTGTGGCATCAATTCTGTTATGATTGCATAAGCTTGCAACAGCCTTCAAACTCTTTCCAAATGAGGTACTATGGTGGAATTCTTTTCTTGAAGAAACAAGGTGTGTATGTATAGCAACTATTTTTCCTATGTTCTCACAGTCTATCTCATTAGCTAGTGTTGTGTTGTTGAAGGCAACATGATATAATGGTTTGTTTTTATTTCTCTCACATCTCCTTCTCCATTTATTACCTTTCCACAGTTGTAACTGTTTTATAAAGAGATGAATCCTTTCAGATTGGGAAAAAAATTCTTGAGAAAGTTCTTGTTGTGAAGTCTCAAAACCAGTATCTCCACCTAAAAAAAAAAAAGAGAAAAGAGAAAACTGATAAGAAGAATAATGAATGGAAGACAGAAGGACTGATACACTGAGTTGATTCAGGGTAAAAACAAAAAAAGGGAAAAGCTTTTATAAATATAACATAATAAATGCAGTAATAAAATTAACACAGCATTACCTTATAATAAGTAATAGCATTTGGATGTACTATTCTAACTTCTATCTCAACTCATTTAACTTTATCATAATGCTTTCGTATTTGCATCAAAGTCCCTACTTTAAGGATGAAGGAACTACACTATAGAAGAGTTGCAGTAACTGCCCAAGTCAAGCACTTATTGAGGAAGAAGAGATTCAAATCGGAGGAAATATAGTAGAAGTTTCCAGGAGAAAAAAAAAAAGGCAAGTCCTGTCCCTTCAGGGAAGGGCAGCATTGAGGGTAGGGGTTGCTAAAGAACAAATATGACTTATGCATCTAACTGTGTAGTCTTCCACTAAGCTATACCTCTAACACCCTGAAAGAACAATTTCTGAATCTTAAATCTTATTTTCATCTATAAACCTTATTTCCCTGATTTCTATTTTATTAACTATTGTGCCATTAATACCAATCTATTTATATTTATAGTGAAATTATTGTGGCCTCAGTCACTTTAACTCTAACCAAGAGATAAACTGGATACCTATGGCTCAGTTTTGCATCCTTAGTTTAGGGTACAGATATACATGTATCCAAAAGGAAACATAATATGAGAAAGGGCCAGCCAGCCATCAAATCTGTATGGTATAAGCTTTCTGTATAGTGTTAAGCTGTGGCCAAGTACATGCCTCAGAACACTAGTTTTGGCCAGTGTCACTTGTTTCTTCTGTAGGACCAAGTAATTCAGTTCTTACCAATCAAATGAGAGTACAATTTATGTTTGCTGTAAAAAACCCAGTCATAAGGAAGTGAGTATGTCTCCCACAGATCTCTTCTGTTACCACCAGACATTTCAGATTTGGCAGCATCCAGCTCTACACAGCTGTCAATACCCTAGGCCAGGGTGCACTAGGTCCTCGGGCTAAAACCTGGGCATTCACCCAAAAGCTAAGAATGTATTTCATGTTTCTAGGAGACTGGGAAAAAAAATCAAACAAGGATACTTCATAGTGTACAAAAATTATGTGAAATTCAAATTTCAATGTCCAAAAGGTTTTTCTTTAATTAGAAATTAAATTAATTAGAAATTATAGCAACATTTATTTACTAATGTGCTCTCTGTAGAGCTTCTTTGTAGGTACAGTTAGCAACATGTATAGTTATACCAAAAGCAGATAGCCCTTAAGCCTAAAATATTCACTGCTGTATGTCCTATAGAAAAGGTTTGCCAATCTCCGTGCTAGGGCAGTGATATAAAACTTTTAGAGCTTTGTCTCTTTTTTTTTTTTTTTTTTTTTTTTTTTTTTTTTTTTTTTTTTTTTTTTTTTTTGTATTTTATATATGTAGTAAAGGGTCTACAGGGTCTCATGACACAGATCAAACTTGTAGTGATCCTTCCTGTTTTTCGGCCTCCCAAGCACTGGGATTACAGCAGTGTGCCATCATGCCTAGTCTCAGTTGCCGCCTCAGCACACCCCAGGAAGCAGGGCTGGCACTAACCTTTTCAAGCTTTCAATGATAACAAATACCCAACTGCAGCATATGTGTGCCATATGTTTACACCACTGTCCTAGGTGGTGATGGCACAATGACTTACTTCCTAGAAACATTGTCCCTGAAAGGCCACTCTAGTCACTTGGCAGAACCTAAGCCAATCATCTTGGAAGGGTCACACAGGAATAAATGTATTTTTTAACTCATTGTTCCTTGGTATCTCTTAGAAAAGCATGGCTTTATTCCAATATTTACTCTACTATTCTTTCCCAGAATCATATGAAAATTCCAAATCCCAGAATACTGTACAGAGCATAGTAGATTCTTAGTGACAAATATAGAGAACCCTTCCCAGTCCTCATCACAGCCTGGGAAGTTTATATTTCTAATCCCAAGGGAAAGTTATTGGAGTTCTAGCAAGTTAATCACAATATACCACTTCTAGTGCACCCCACGGAGTAAATAAAATTATATCCAAGATGGTAGGGAGTCAAGAAGGTCCTAAGTTCAGCTAGAACAATGGCTAGCAGGAACAAAAGTCTTGACCCAAGGTCAAACCTATGTTTTATTAATTCACGATGAAGAGAGTGGCAGGGGATGAGTGACTGTGAGAGTGGTGGGAAGTATGTGAGTATCCTAAGTTGGGCTAGGTAGGTATCCTAAAATCAATTCTGCAATATAGAGAAGGATATGCAGAATTAATAATCTACATAACACAGTACAAGATAGTATCTAACATTTCGGCATCACTGCTTCAGTTCTGATGTGCACATTATTATCTTAATAGACTCTTGAATATTGTCATAATTGGATTTCATTTTATTCTGTCTTGAATCTTTTCCCCTAAACATGTTAACTATTACATTATGCTTCCTTTTTTTAATGTATTTGATTGTTACAGGGGCTCACTATGCAGCTTAGACTCATAGTAATCCTGCTGTTTTTCAGTCTCCTCAGTGCTGGGATTACAGGCACATGCTATGCCTGGAATCCATGGCTGGCTCAGCCCACCCTAGGCACAGGCTGGTGCGGCATAAACTGTCGGACTGAGCCATGGTCCCTGTGCTTACCTAGGCTTGCCTAAGCAGGTGCTTCGGTTTGCTAAGCTGTTTCACTGACCCCTACATCATACTTTCATTCACACAGATTGATACTTTTACTTACTATAAGGATATATGACACTTGATTTCTGGACACAGAATCTGATCTTGTAACTTTTCATTTTCTTTATCTTACAAATCCTTTGCTATGCCTGACAACTTTTACATTATCATGAATAATAGTACAAAAAGTACTTCTGAGTTAAAAAAGTATTTATATATAATTCCTGTTATGATTGTTTGGGGTACTCATTTAATAAGATATAGCCAGAGCTGGGAAGATAACTCAGCAGTCTAAACACCTGCCTGGCAAGTGCAAGGACCTGGGTTCAGTCCCCAGTACTGCATGCCATGCTGATGTGCTGGCCACCAAAACTGAGTATGGTGGTCTACATCTGTAGTGCCAGCATTGGGGAGGCTGAGACAGGAGGATCACTGAGTCTGAGCTGTGTAGTGAGACCCTGTAATAAATAAATGATTTTAAAAGATACAGCTATAACTCAGGCCAATAAATGTATATAGGCATGTTGTTTCCTCACTAGTCACAGTATATTGTCTTACTGAATCCAAATATACATGTCAAATTCTTTCATTTTCCTCATTTATGGTTCCTTTTACAAACCATTTCTATTCATAGTTCATCATCTTTCCTGTGTCATTTATTGCTCTCTGCTCCAAAAACTAACTTCTAATCTAATCACATCTAACAAGAGAACATTTTTATGTTAAAAACGTACTTGATACCCTCATATTTATTTTTAAATTAACAAAGACTTGTGCATTAAGAAATGCATAATACATGAAGGCTGAAATTTTAAAGATATCATACAGTTTTTTGTTTTTTTGTTTTTTTTTAGGGAAGGGCCTACAGGGTGTTCAGGGTCTCACTACTAGGTCAGACTTGTAGTGATTCTCCTGTTTCAGCCTCCCAAGAGCTTGGATTAAAAGTGGGTGTCACCATGCCCAGTCTCAATTGTTTTCTCAGCATGCCCCAGAGGCAGGGATAGCAGGCAGACCCAGGGATCAAACCCCTGGGCCCTTGTGCTTGCAGGTGCTTTAATTCACTGAGCTATTTGGCCGGCCCCATACATTTATTTTCTAATTAGCATCTCTGATCCTTTGAATTGCTCCCAGGAGAAAAACTTAAAAAAAAAAAAAAAAAAAA
>PVJA010043427.1:0-16741 GCA_004027025.1 Myocastor coypus | reverse complement strand
AAAAAAAAATAAAAAATAAAAAATAAAAGATTCACTGTGGTAAAGTTGTTTGCTCAAAGCCAAAATGTAGACTTCTCAGGACTAGAGGAAATCATCTCATTCCAGAATCTGAGACTCTGTTTCTATGTAAGCTTCCGGAATTCTTTAGAAGTTATATGCTCTGCCCCTGAAATAGTGGGTGCTCAAAAAATATCAGCCCACTCAATGAGAAGATACTCCACGCTGCCTTGGTGGGGTCCAGAGACAGACAGCTATATGAACTATAAACCAAGGAGATTCAAAACTACATTAAGATGACATTCCAAATTCCTCAGAACATTCTGGTCAAATTTAAAACTTTTTGGATAATTGTCAAATTATTGTCCTTTCTTTGTTTTAGCAGAACGAAAATATGTACTGAAATAATGATTGTCATGTTTATTACAGATCTATTTAAAAGTGTAAAAAGCTAATTACTATTTGTTGGAAGGGTTGGATAAATAAATTATGGAAATGTATATAATGGGATACTCATCAGTCATTAAAAAATAAAGTTATAAAAGCTGGTAGAGTACTTGCTTAGCATGCATGAGGTCCTGGGTTCAATCCTCAGCATTAAAAAAAGAAATTAAGTTGTATATGAAGCCTGTTAATACTCCTGTGCTTTAGGCATATAATAAACCATGTATTTTTTTGTTTCTCACTCAAAAATTTAAAAAGGCAGTCATGACTGTGTGGCCTGTGTCCCAGCTCCCATCCTTAGGCCTGGCTTTAAGGACTGACCTCCACACAGAAGAGAGTTAATTCCACACCAGCAGGCATGAGCCCTGACCTCTGAGACCTCAGAGGGCCTGGGAAAGGGAACCTGAACCAGAGCCTCCCAGAGAGAGTGAGAAGTGGCAGTGAGACACCCTGGCTGGGCCAGCTCTCAGGCTGGCCTTATCCCTGATTCAGGGCTGGGGTTTCCTGCCCGGAAGCACCAGGACCAAACACAAAGGGGGTTATCAGTCACCATCGGGGTTTAGGACCACAGGGAGCCCTTGGCTTAGCTGTCAGGTTTCCAGGCATTTCCTGTGTGAATCTTTATTCCTGCAGAAGTCCTTGTTTTATCTTTTCCAAGAAGGAAGCCTTTCCCCAACTTCCTAACCCTTGAGTCAGCTACCTTTCCCTTCCATCCTTGCCTCCTTTGGGTCTACGTCAACTTAAATTGATAATGATAAGATCCTAAGTAAAGAAAGTATTCCTACTCTTTCTAGATTATTTTTTCTTATGTGGATAAAAATGATGTGTTAATTGCATTGGTTTTCATAAGGACACCTTCAAAATTGAGCTAATTGATACTGATACATGTATTTAGGTTCACACTATTAGGCTAACTTGTTTGTTTATTAGACTTTGATAAAAGGCCTTTTCTTTCTTTCTTTCTTTCTCTTTTTCATTTATGTGTTTGGTACAGAGTCTCACTATACAGCTTGGACTTGTAGTGATCCTTCTGTTTTCAGCATCCCCAGCGTTGGGATTATAGGTGTGTGCCACGTTGCCCAGGCTCCGTTGCAGGTTTAGTGAACTCTGGGGACTGAACCTTGCACTTGCCTAAGCAGATGCTTAGTCCTCTGAGCTATCTCAACAGCCAGGCCTTTCCATATTAAAAAGCAAAGGTATTGGAAGGCTAAAAACAAGAGGATCACTATGAGTCTGAGCTGCATGGTGAGACCCTGTACCAAATACATTAAAAAAGAAAAAAAAAAAAAAAAAGGCAGAAGTATTTTTTTAAAAAATCTAGAAGCAGTTTTTAAAGTTTTTAAAAAAGTATAATAATTTATCAGGTTATATCTTAATATCTTAGTAATTAAAAATGTTCAGAATCATTTTTAAAACTTATGTTGTAAGACAAGAGCTATCATTTACCAGATATTTGTTATGTGTATCAAGTAGCTACTTGTGTCAGCTCATGTAATCCAAAAGATCACCTACTTTATGAATGACAAAACTCACCCTCAGAGAGGTTGAAAACCTCACTGTGTATAAATGCAAGAGATGTAGGGAGCTGGGGAGATGGCTCCGAGGCACAAGTGCCTGCTGGGCAAGTGCAAGGTTGTGAGTTTGAACCCCAGTCCCACAAAAAAAAAAAAAAAGAGATGTGTTTCACGCCCAGTGTTTGAGCCTGACTGCTACCTGCAGAGCTGACGCCAGCCATTCCTACCAACTATATGCAGCATTACCGTGTTCCCAGCTACAGCTTTCCACTGAATGTTTGTTTCTCTCCCACTCAGATTTCCCCAACAAGAGACAACTGCTTTTCAACCCTTGCCTCATTGCCCCAGGACTTCAGCAGCTCTAAGTTCAGAAAAGATGAAAAGATAATGGCATGTGTTTCCACAAACCTCCCACGCAATGCAAAAGATGAACTAAATTAAAATACACTACAAAGAGCAAGTCGACAAGTTAAACACAGGTATGGTTGTTCTGATGTGAACATCAGTGTGTGAGCCAGCTAATAAAGTAGGAGGGTAGGCCGGAGATGTGGTAGGGGCCATCAGGCAGGAGCCACCAATTGTGGAGACTTAAGCATGGGTACAGAGCAGTAGCCCCTGAGTTTGCCTCAGGATCCAGCTGAAACCCTGTACAAGGTGCCACTCCCTGCCACGGGAACCCACCAAACCTGACACCAGATATTGATCTTCTAGGAGGAGATCGAATGGGACCACCTAGGCCAACCAGCAAAGAAACCAAAAAGGTTGTCATCCTGGCTTTGGGACCACTACTCTCTTGTCCTTGTGCTGTTCCTGTTCTGCTTATAGGACATATCTTCTCTCAATTCCAAAGCACCCTTTTTTTCCCTGAATACTTTTTTCACACTTTTTCTCGTTTTTCTTATTTCTGCCTGTTATGGTTTATGTCTAGTTGTCCCCCCAAAGCCTCATGAGTCATGGGGTGGGGACTTCGACAGTTTGAGACTTGATCCATGATCCACTGGGATTATGTGTTTTAATACTGATGAGATTATGGTCTGAGTACTGCTGAGAATTATAGGTGTGGCGTGAGGTGGATAGGCTAAGGCAGAGAGCCTGATGTAATTTAAAGAGAGACAGACTAGAGCTGTTGCTCTCTGCTCCCCTGGTTGTTCTGTTGCCTCTGTTGCTATTGTTGCTGTTCTGCCACCATGAACTGCTGCTCTCCGCCATGAGCCTCTCTGCTTTGGATCCAGCCGAATATGGACTAAAACCTCCAGTAACTGTGAGCTAAATAAACCTTTCCTTCCTTCATTTTGGGTGTTGGGTATTTGTCCCAGCAATGACAGAAGAGTAACTAAGGCACTGCCCTAGAATAAACAATAATCTCTTACATCTGAATTCTTCTGACCAGTTCACTGACCCAGACAAGAACCTGGAAAACACTGCTAGTTCCTACCCCACCCACTATCTATGCTCTCTTTTAAGATACTTTACAAACAGCCAGTTTTCCTGGACCTTAAGCCATGCTTATCTGCCTACTGGCTGTTGGTTATTCCCTCCTCTGCTTCTCAGATTGGATATGGAAAAGGAGCAGGAAGGGAGCAAAAGAAAAGTACATCTGCTCGGAAATGGAGGTGGGAAATTAAACTTGCTCTTCTCCCTGCAACTTCATGGTTTGCTTTCTGCACAGGCTCCTGACCTTTAGGAGGGTGTGTGTGCCCTGCCCTCCAGGGGAGCAAGGGCAGCAAAGGCTGGGGCACAGGCCTGCCTGGAGAACCAAGCCTACTCTGACTCAGCGGGTCGGGGACAAGCCTGCACCTCCCTGTTTGTGCTCAGATCCCGTAGGGACCCATTGCATAGTGATTCACATTAGCTCTTGCTATCCTGTGAAGCCTGAGGGATGCCTACCCGCTCTGTGAAAACATCTTCACAGTCAATTTAAGTTATACAATTAATTTTTATGACACCCAGTCAGCCTGCTTGAACGATGAATCTCTGAGATCACGATGAGACAAGTAACTGTAGCTCCTTCGATTGCCACGGTTGCCTAGGTTCCCACAGGACTTTGGTCACAGGCGGTGTCGCTGGCTGCGGATGCACACTGCCGGGGAGTGCCAGCGGGAATGTGATCAGTACGAAGACACGTGAGAGAAGGCTGCACGCACTTTTGAGGGAAGGATGGTGGCTAGCGAGTCAGAGGAGCCACCCAGCTATTCTCCCTGGATAAGATGACTTCACAGAATTGGGTGACTACATCTCCCATGCCAAAGTGGCAATGTGGGTCCCTTTGGAGCACTGTGAGAAGCATGAAAACCAAATCTACCAAAGGTGTGGAGATTTCCTACTAAGTTCTGAAAACTTCTTCCTATGCCCTGAGCAGATCTTCAGGGTTTGTAAAGTTCCTGACCTAAAAGCCCTAGTGTGAATTTCTTGAGTACCCGGAAGGTGCCACTCTACCCAGTCCCAGGAGATCTTAAACCTGCTCAGGAGAACAAGTCTTGGGTTGAACACTTGGTTGTGCTTCACATACATAACTAGTTAGAATCAAACTGAGAAAAGGAAATTTGGCTTTTTTTCTCCTGAGACTGCTGTGTCAGTCAAGAGCACAAAGGTCAGATTGCTCAGAGCATTGACTTCCTCAGTCTAGGGCCTCAGGGTGGGGCGGTGGCACAGGGGTAAGCGCTGAGGAAGAGACACGCCCACAGATGCTGAGGAGCATCCTCTCACTGCTTGCATCCTGGGCAGCGGCACTCCTGCTTCCCGACCTCTGTTCTCCAACACCAGCCTCCTCTGACTGGGTGAAGGCGGCAGTAGCATCCGGTATCAAGCTCCCAGCCAGCAGAGTTTATCCACTGCCAAGCAAAGCTCTTATACTGGAGAGAGGAGAAACCTCTGACACTCCCTGCAGCCTCTTGGTTAAATGCCTACTTGTTCTGGACGAGCACACAATGGTGTTTCTGATAATTACTTTTTGAGCCCTTTGGTTCCTTATTCTTGGTTCTCAATTCAGCAAATTACGAGATAACGACTCATGGGAGAAAATAGCTTGTAAGAAAAATAGGCCATTTTATTTCACAGGTTCAAATAAGAAATAAGGACTGACTGAATTTGAAATTCTGTCCCATCCTGTTCCTCTAGGACAAAGCCTGAGTAATAATGGAAGGAATCCTTTACTGTAAAAATAAATGAACTAGGTTGGTCAGTATTAGGTTAGTGGTGCAGAAAAGCTTGATGAATACTTTCAAACCCCGAAGCCACTTAGCTGTACTAACAAGTTAATGACAGCAGTGCTAAGAGATTATTAAATAAGACTTACAGGAGGCCATTGTTTTGGACTGAGTCCAACAGACCAAACCAAACCAGAATGGAGTCACTGGGATAGGTGCCACATAAGCTGACTGAGTGTAAAAAAATCCGTGAGTTTCCAAGGACGAGGAGATTCCAGCAACCCATCCAATGGGGCCCAGACAAGCAGAGCCAACATGATAAGAACACTCCCTCTGGACCTAAGTAACTGAAAACCTTGATGTTAAATGCTTTTTTGCATGGTACTGTTTCCTTGTACTTATTCAAGTTAACTTACAAAAGCCAAGTGTTCTGCCTGGCTTAGAAGTATGCCTTTCTGATGCCATTGGTTGGATGTTGTCCTACTCAAGAACTGCTAATAAAAACCAAGTAGATCTTTAAGTTCAGTTTGGTAAAATATTGTTCCTTGACAATATATACTGATATTCATTGAAGCATTGCTTATAGATGCCAAAAAAATTAAAAAGATCTTAAATGTTATGTAGGGAATATATGTTAGTGCTTTGCTGTATGCCATTGAAAATAATGTTGTGGAAAAGTAATTTTTGTCCAAGAAACAATATATTGCTAAATGAATGAAACAGACTTTATTATGTGTAATCTCTTTTAAAAATATTATTTTGTAATGCTAGAGATTGAGCCCAGGGACTCTAGAACTGAGCAGTATCCCCAGTCTCAATGCCATTTTTAACAGTTATAAAAATATATATAGGTCCTCAGGAAAATATTAGACTAATCTTATTTCTGGATAGTTTACATTTTTTCATTATGTTTTCTAAATTCTCTACATTGAATATGCATTCTTTCTTAGTAAAAAAAGACACACAAGTTAAGTATGTATGAGTGACACTCAAGAAGGTAGTAGAGAGAACACACTTTGCACAACAATCTAAAGAAGGGAACTTGCCTGGTAAGGTCAAGGGCCTGAGTTCAATCGTGATTCCACCAAAATAAAAAATCGAAAGAAGAGAACTACAGGGCTGGCAAGATAGCTTGATCTCCAGCCTGCCACGCTGATCCTGCCTCTGGGGCCCACTAAAACAGCAATTGAGACTGGGCATGGTGGCACGCACCTGTAATCCCAGCGCTGGAGAAACTGAAAAACAGGAAGGATCACTACTGAGTCTAATCTGTGTAGTGAGACCCTTTAGACCCTGTACTAAGTGCATAATTTAAAAATAAATAAATAAACAAAAAGCCGGGCATGGTGGCTCACGCCTGTAATCCCAGCGCTTGGGAGGCTGAGGCAGGAGGATCGTTGTGAGTTTGAGACCAGCCTGTGCTACAAAAGTGAGCTCAAAGCCAGCCTGAACTGCACAGTGAGACCCTGTCTCAAAAAGCAAAAAAAAAAAAAAAGAAAAAAAATTATAATAAATAAATAAATAAATAAATAAACAAACAAACAAAAAGAAGGGACATAAATTTCAGAGTACCAGGAGAGAGAACATTGTGGGTATTAGGAATTCCTCAGCACTCCCACCAGAAACTGTATAAATTCTTTAATTCTTCTTAAGTAGAGGCCATGCACTCACTGGAACTGGTCTCTCACAGCTTAATAAGAATATTTTTAAAAAAGAATATTTAATGTTAGTTGCTACTTATTGGGTCTGCAGGTTGCCTTTTATGACTTTCAGTAGCAGGCAGTAGTAGTACAATAATAGCAGCTGACATTTATTCACTGGCTTTTATGTAAATAAAATATGCTAAGCATTGCACAGATACAAATTTGCTTCCCTTTCTTCCTCTTACGCTTCCCAGCCTGTTGGTAAATCCTGCTGCTTTTTCCTTCAGAGTATACTGGTGCTAGCCAGCCCTCCTGCTTCTCCACTAACTCCAAACCACCTTCCCCTCTCACCTGGATCTCTGGCTACCTTCCAGTTTTAGCCATCCATCCACCTTATCCATCTGTTTTCCATGGAGCAGGCAGAAATGTTTAAATATTAATCAGATCAATGTATTAATCTGTCCTAGCCCCTTTCATAGTCCCACTTTCTGCTCAGAAAAATAACCTGAATTCCTGACATGAGAGCAGCCCCTGGCTTCCCTTCCCCACACCTGAGCTCCACTACCTTACACTCTGGCCTAGCTGTCTTTTTCTCTTCCCTCCTGTCACTCAGCTTCAGCCAAGCTGACTTTCTTAGAGTTCCTACAGTATTTTCAGGCTGATGAGTTTAGCTCCAGGCATAACCAGTCCCCTCCCAACCCCCAATTCAGCCATGCGGCTTGCTCTCTCAGAACTTTCCTAAAATCTTAACTTCTCAGTGCAAACTTCTCTGACCAACTTCATGCTGAGCATTCCAACCTCTACTGTATTCTCCTTCTCTGTGCCAAGGCTGGAGTCGATTCAGGGAATAGTGCCATCTTTATAATATTGAGCCATCTAATTTCATCAGTATGGAATGCCTTTACATTTATTTAGATATTTAATTGCTTTCAACAATGTTTTATAGATATCAGTGTGTCTTACAATTCCTTTATTAAATTTACTCCTAATAGTTTTATTATTTTTGTTATTATAAAAGTAATTACTATCTTCAATTCTTTTTTGGATTGTTCATTTGTTAGTATATGGAAATATAATTGATATTTAAATGTTTAATTTATGTCTTGCTACCTTGATGGACTCATTAATTCTAATAATATTTTAGTGAATTCCTTACTTTTTTATGTAGAAAGTAATTTCATCTGCAAGTAGTGATACTTTTCTTCTTTTCTAATCTGTATTTTTTTATTGTCTTACCTAATTATATTGGCTAAAACTTGCAGTACAATACTGAACAAAGGTGACAAGAATAGACATATGTTTTTTTTCTGATATTTAAGAGAAAGCATTCTTTGATTAAAAGTATAGTGTTATCTGTGAGCCTATTGTAGATATTTTTTATTAGGTTGAGGAAATTACCTTCTATTCTTTAATTATTGAACACTTTTTAAAAATTCATAATAGGTGTTGATTTTGTCAAATGTTTTTCTGCATTTATTGAGGTGGCACTTTGATTTTTGTCTTTGTTTTGTTGGTATGGTATATTATATCAACTGATTCTCTAATATTATACCAATCTTGTCATTTTAGGGATAAATTCCACCTTATCATAGTTACTATTTCATTTAGGATGTTTGGATTTATATTCATAAAGATACTGATCTATAGTTTTCTTTTGTGATATCTTCATCTGCTTTGGTATCAAGGTTAATCTTGGCTTCACAAGAATATTTTGGGAACTATTTCCTCCTAGTCCTACTCTTGTTTTGGAGGAGTTGTGAAGAACAAGTTTTAATTATTCTTTAAATGGTTGGTATAATTCACTGGTTAAAGTCAGCAGATCCTAGCCATTTCCAATATTTTAGGAAAGTATTTCAAATTCCTAATTTAGTTTCTTTATTTGTTATAGGTCTAGCTAGGTTTTCTACCTTTTCTTGAGTTAGTATAGTCTTTATCTCTGGAAATTTATCCATTTCATTTAGGTTACTTCATCTATTGGCATGCAGTCGTTCACCATATTCACTTATGATCCTTTTTGCTTCTCTAAAACCAGTAGTGTTCTTATTTCATCCCCTGAATTTAGCGGTAATTGTATTTGAATACAAAGAGAATATGTGACTCTAGAGACTTAAGACATTTTTTATTCAACAAAACAAATGTCTCTGAGGATTAGTGAGATTTTTGTATGGATTCAGCTTTATGTCACTGTAGCCATCTTGTACTATAGCCAACATGATTGGCCTTGAATAACCCTAGCTGATCTTTTTCTATATACTTTTGCAACAAACTATGTAGAGACAACCAGTGGAGTCATATGTGAGTCATTATCACCAAACCCTAGTTCTGAGGATGTGCTTGACTCTTGATATTATCTCAAGATGAGCCATGTAGGGGATGAAGATACTTTGTCCCAAACAAAAAATATGCCTCTTTTATTAACTCAAATTGAAGAAATCCAATTGGTCTTATAGCTGCCTAGGATTATGTTTTAGTTGGCAAATCCTCCAATTAAACTGCATTGTGTACAATCCTGGATCCCTACACTTCTCTGTCTTTGATCTCATGGTACTATAGGAGTCATTGTCAAACACTAGTGCTACATTGTTCTGGGACAGAATTCAAAGAAAACACAGACATGTAAACTGTGGAGCCAGTAGAGAAGCTTAGCAAAATTTTGTTAAGTTTGTTCCTACAGCACTGGCCCCAGCCCCTAAGAACTGTCTTGCAGCACTGGAAATTCAAGGATAGCCCTTCTGTGTATTGAGATTGCTCCATTTAAATTACATGGTGTTACTAGAAAAAAAGGCATGGTTTAGGGCACAAAGCAGCTCATAGTTCGCAGAGTATATAGAAATATAGGCAGAAATAATTTGCAAAGAAGATTAAAGTGATCATAAAGTTGATAACCTTTTCTCGTTTCTATGATAAAGTCACTCAGTTCTTATTGCTTCCTGAAATTATTTTCAGAAAGCAGTCTAGAAAAAGGAAAGAAGGAAGGAAGGAAGGAAGCAAGGAAGGAAGGAAGAGAGAGAGAGAGAGAGAGAGAGAGAGAGAGAGAGAGAGAGAGAGAAAGAAAGAAAGAAAGAAAGAAAGAAAGAAAGAAAGAAAGAAAGAAAGAAAGAGAGCAATGGAAAGGCCGGGCGTGGTCGCACACGCCTGTAATCCCAGCACTCCGGAGGCTGAGGCAGGAGGATCGGTGTGAGTTCGAGACCAGCCTCGGCTACAAAAGTGAGCTCAAGGCCAGCCTGAACTGCATACTGAGACCCTGTCTCAAAAAGACAAAAAAAAAAGTAATGGAAGACCATAAGACTTCTCAGTTCATGTATACTCTGTGGTGCAAACAACTCTGTTAATTACCAAACGTTTTTCTGGAAGATTATTTGGGACTGAGAATATTTCAGAGAATGGTAGTAACAGGTATAAAATTATAACTGATTTGCGAATATTCTAGTGCATCAAAATTTAACTACTTGAGACCAAACTTCTTTCCCAGTGTTTTCATAATTGTGTAGGTTAACATTATTTGTTTTTTAAATATGGAAAATCAGGTCTTAAATTAGAAATGCCATACTGAACCCTATTGTAACACTAAAAATCTCATGTTAGCTCTGTGAAGGCAAAGGCTTGGCTTTTCTGTTTCATAAGCATAGTGCTTATGAATTAGCCCCTGAATGAGTAGCTGTTGAAGAAAATGACTGATTAATTATAGTTATCTGTCCTAGATAGCTGCATAAATAATAATATGGAAATTCCTTTATGTCCAAAAAGTATCAGAGTTCAAAGGCAAAATCCCTCTCTCAGCAACTTCCCAAGTGTGACGCTAATGTTCTCCTAAAAGATTAGTCCCCTGTGTGATGAGGCACCCCAATTCTAAGTCCTAAAAACTCAGTTTGTCGGAAACATCAGTCTTAAAATGATCACATTTTTAAAAACTGTTGATGTAAGAATTTTCTTTGATTTAAGTGTTGTTTCTCTTGGAAAAGGCTTGTTTTTCTAAGCAAGTTAGGTCACTGAACTTGGAATACCAGGAAAAAGAAAAATTAAAGACATGTTAAAAACAGAAACTATGGCTATGTTTTTGGTGTATGTCTCCACTGAAGTTCCTATGCTTTATATGAAATTTTACCAGTAAATGCTTTTTTGCTCAAAACTAGATTAAACATATAATTTGTTACCAAGAGTCTCTCTTTATCTCTGTCTCCCTGTCTCCCTGTCTCTCTGTCTCTATCTCTCTGTCTCTCTCTTTCTTCTCCCCTCTTTCTTATTTCCTTTCTTCCCTTCCTCCTTCTTGTTATAGATCAAACACAGGGCCTTACACATGCCTTGCAAATGCTCTACCACTGAACAATATCCCCAGTCCTAATGTCAAGAATTTTAACAGTGCTATTTAATTATATCTTCCTCATGGGGTTGTTAGGAGGAGTAAATGTTCTAGTGAATGCAAAGTACCTGAATATATGATCATTCAATGTAGCATATTTATTGCTCCTGTGGGAAGATCCTGTTCTTATTTAACATTTTAATATTTTCCTCACTGTGGATTATCTAGAATTAATCTTGATTCATTTAAACCTTGCATTAAAATATCACTTATCTTAATTACCAACTGTTTTGGCTTCCCCTAACTTTTGTGCCTGAGGCAAGGGCCTCCGCTTGATCCCAGCACTGGTGGTGATCTAGGGATGATGTGATCAGATCTTAGGTGTGCGCCATGACTGATGCCCCTTCCACAGAAAACTGTTCTCCTCTGAGCTTTATAAACAAGCAGTATCATCAGTAGTTATTTTACGTTCATGACCACAGTTTCCCCAACTGCTCTTGACTGGACTAGTTTGGTCACTGAACCTAAAGACATCCAAAGCACAGATAGCCCACTAATGATTCATATGTCAACACTTAACATGGTGAGGAAAAATTTTCAGCCAGAACCTCCATGTTCCAATAATTTGCCAAAATGATGAAGACAAAGGGAAAGAGAAGAGCCTCCTACATGTTTGCTAGGCCTTTTAGAAAACTTGAGGTGATTTCTCTGGCTACATATATGCAAATCTACAAAAAAAATGTGATACAATAGACATCAAGGGAATGGGTACTGTGCAAACAAGAATGTCACACAAATGTCACATGGCAAAACGGGAAAAGTCTACAGCGTTACCCAGCATGCTGTTGTCATTGCTGTAAACAAGCAAGTTAAGGGCAAGATATTTATCAAGAGGATTAATTATTAATTATTGAGCATATTAAATACTCAAAGAGTCAAAATAGCTTCCTGAAGCATGTCAAGGAAAATGATCAGAAAAAGGATGCCAAAGAGAAAGGTTCCTGGGTTCAACTGAAGTGCCAGCTTGCCTTGCCCAAAGAAGTGCACTTTGTGAGGACCAATGGGAAGAAGTCTAAGTTGCTGGAACCTATTCCCTATGAATTCACGGCATAATCTGGAGATGTAGCTCTGCCATTCAGCAACTAATTGGCAGATAAGTGTTCTAGGTCCCACTTAAACAAAAAAAATCATCCTGTGTATAGAAATTAAGAATGGGGGGTGCTGGGTGTGGTGGCACACACCTCTAATCCCAGCACTTGGGAGGCTGAGCCTGGAGGATCAGTGCAAGTTTGAGAACAGCCTGGGCTACAAAAGTGAGCTGAAGGTCAGCCTGAACTGCATAGGGAGACCCTACCTTGAAAAAACAAAAACAAAAGAATAGGATACTTCTCTTAATTGAACAGGTGTGTGATTCTTTTACCTCAGAAGCAAATATGTAGAGCAGATTTTCATTTTATCTAGGTAATTATGTCAGGTCTTTGCTCTTCAGTGTTTTTCTGGCTGAAAGATACTGCTGGTGTGTTGTGTTGTGTAGGTGGTGTATGCTCAAATGACCAAAGACTTCTGAAATACTTATATTGGCTTGAAGATTCTATAAATCACCATGGAGAAAGATGTACAAAAATAAGTGGAAGTAACTTCAGTTAAATAAATGGAAGTCCATTTCAGTTAAGTAAACTGTTTAAAGCACAAAAACAAAGTGAAGAAAATAATTGCATCCCTTTTCATAGAAAAGGATCAAATATCAATAAAATTAGAGAATCAATAGAAATATTTAGAAGTGAATGATTTCTGAGAATTACTTTTTTGGGGGGGGGGCGGGGGAGACTGGGGTTTGAACTCACAACCTTACACTTGCCAGGCAGGCACTGGTGCCACAGAGCTATCTCCCCAGCCCCTTCTGAGATTTACTTTTAAAATTATATTAAATTATTATTTGGATTTTCAATAAAAAAGGAGATGTTGGCAGAAGTTCAGAAACAAAATACTGAAAATAGGAAGGTGTATGATATGTTTCATTATTTTATTCTCTCTAATATTATATACTAAACAATCTATAGTTAAAACTTTTAAAAATGCATTTGGTTAATACATGGTCTCACTACATAGCTTGGACTTATGGTGATCTTCCTGCTCTCAGCTTCCCCAGTGCTGGGATTACAGGCATGCACCACTACACCTGGGCTCTGTGGCTGGCTCAGCCTGCCCTGGGGATGGGCCTGATGCTACATGTGGTGCCAGGACTGAACCATGGTCCCTGTGCTTGCCTAAGCTTGCCTAAGCAGGTGCTTCAGTCCATTGAGCTATCTTGCTGGCCCTAAAACAGTTATTCTTAAATTGAAGCATTTTTTAAAAGAAGAAAAATAGAAAAAAAAAAAAAAGATTGAAACAATACAGAATTTCATGAAACAAAATAATAGAAATTCAATAACAGTTGTTATATTACATAATGTTATCTTAAAATTAGTTGTTTAGATTACAAGATATAACCATACAAAACTGATTTTAAAAAGGTAATGAGAAATTAAAAAGAAGAAAAAAATAAGCATTAATTTTTCCTTTCAAGAGACTACCATAAATCAACTGTACAATTATGCAAGCTGTCCTGTATATATACATAAATATATAAATTGCAACTGCTATAAAACTAAAACAATGCACAGTGGAGATGAAAGGCAAATGTCTCCATCAAGAATTGTCATTAAGCAAGGTCTGGGATGCCCATAAATCATAGGGATTCAAAAATTATATGGGATTTGAAAACATGAGGAAGCGGATGGAACTGGTGGTTTAGAAAAGAACACTGATGGCCATTCAGAGAGAGGCAGATGCCCAGGGCAAGGAGCCTCTGCTCTTAGAAGTTTCTGTTTCCTGGTTCCTTTACTCCTTGGTGTGGGAGCCCAAACTGCTGGCGTCCATTTTTTTAATGACATCATCATCTTGCGACAGCCTCATCTCGCAATAGTCTCTAGTTAAGTTTCTATTTTCCTACCCCCTGCTATTTTCCCGTAAATCACATGCTCTTAAGTCCCTCCCCTGTTGCCCTGTGGATAGCTGCTGTGGTGGTTCCGGGTTGCCTGCTGTTGCCTTGGATGCCTGCTGATGTCACCGGTAGAAATGTCTCATTTTCCGCGCCCTGTATATATACCCGAGCGCCCTTTTGAATAAACGAGACTTGATCAGAATCCTGCCTTATCTCCATTTCTCGTGTCTTTTGTCCCATTTTTCCCCTATAATCCCCACTCTCCCACTAGGACCTACGCTGATTCCTCGCTGGTCGGGGAGAGAGACCCCTTTGGGCCTAGCTGTGCGGCTCCTATGCCATTCCTGCTCGACCTTTCCCCTGCTTTTTTGGTCTCATGTTTATCTTTAAAATTTGATTTTCCTTTTCTTGAGCTTGGTTGATCAAACCTTTGTTGCTCCATATCAAAGTAGGCATCCTCAAAAAAAAAAAAAAAAAAAAAAAAAGATAATTTGAGCCTGTTAGAATCTGCCTAAGTAGAAGGGGGCTGCCAATCTTGGGGTTAAATGATGCTTAGCATCCTGTGGTGGAGGATTAGGAGAGACCCTTGTGGGAATCAGAATGTCAGGTGATCAAAGACAGTTCAATCTGCCCTCCAGGTACAAAGGTACTGGGACACAATTAAAAGCACTTTTCTAAGAGGTCTTGACAGAACTAATAGGCAGTTTGCCACAGTAATTTCCTGGGGACCATGTTGATCTAGGAAGTAAAAATGGTCACTGAACTGTCAAGTTGACCTGTGCATGAGGCCAGTCTTCTTGCCAGCAGAGTCCTAACATTTTGCCTGCTACAAATGGAAGGTAATCTCCCACTTGGACAGGGACGAAAGGAGGACTGCCCCTTTGCTCTTCATTTACCACAAAAAATAAAGGGCTTCGAGGCAAGATGAAAGAAGTAATCTAGGAAAGATGCCAGGAAAAATGATCCTGAAGGATAGTGTCAAGAGAAACTGGCTATTAAGGAAGTTAGTTCAGAGGTGAAGTAGGTAGGACTGCATGCTTGTGGTGGAAGTTCTCTGTGGAATAAGTTTGTGATATTTGAATGCACTATCCCTGTAACCTCAATGTGGCAGATCTTGCTGGAGGCTGTAAGTCTAATACAGGAAAGTCTGTGTTGGGAAGGAAAATACACTTGCCCATAACAGCCAAGGGGAGTGGGGTGGCCACCGTGCTCCTTTTGGGAGAAGTGACAGGGTGTCAGGTACTTCCTTAGTCAAAGAATATCTTGTGTTCACCAAAAACAGGGAAGAAAAATCAACATGTATGCAAATATCTGCACATTTAAAGAAAATAATCATATTTCACCACACAGACGGACTCACCACAAACAACTTTATTTCCTTAGTTTGTTCCTATGTATCTACATAGCTGCTATCATAATATATGCTGAATTTTCAGTGCATAAAATTTAGGAACATTCATAGAGTACATAATTTAGCGAAAGGCATTTAATGCTATATGTCAGTCCTTAGTCTATTGTCTTTCATCAATAAAAAAAATTCCAGTGAGTTAGGTCATTGAACATAAGGCCTAAAGATGCACAAAAGCCATTTCTTAAGTTCCTTAGCAATGAAAAACTTCATTATGTCATTCAGTGCAATAATGCTTTTGAGGAGACGAAAGAAAAAACCCTTTGTTTAGTAATTTTCTTGGCATGGGGTCTTCTCTGTGTAATAAGCTTGGCCATTGTTAGAAAATCTGGACAAGAACAACACCAGTTATTGTTGTAAGTGATCATGAAATAAGACAAGAGATTCCACATGAGCCCTAGGTTAAAGGATATGGCTCAAAAATGTTTCTTGGCACTGAAAGAGGAGTGAAAAGATAGATAACGCTCAAGGCTGTGTCATTTCATTTTGGCTGTACGTAACAGACCACTTGGGCACATTTGTATTGTTTAGCAAGTCTGCATAGTAAGTAGTACACTGCAGGCCCAGGTTTGGTTAGTTCCACTATGCAGCAGTATCAGCCTGCACCTCAGTTCTTCACATCTGGATTCACCCTCCTAGCTGTACCCACGCAATTCCCAGGCCAGTTCCTTTCTA
Organism: Myocastor coypus; assembly: GCA_004027025.1. Classification (NCBI taxonomy): domain Eukaryota; kingdom Metazoa; phylum Chordata; class Mammalia; order Rodentia; family Myocastoridae; genus Myocastor; species Myocastor coypus. The sequence continues at coordinate 631 of PVJA010043427.1, read as the reverse complement.
GGCTGCGACGTGATTGCAGCAGCTCCAATTACCACAGAAGATGCGTCTATTTCTGTGTCTCTACAAGCTAGGAAAGTTTGGTTGTTTTTTTAGTGGTCGTTATTTTGTTCTATTTTATTTTCAGGGTATTGTACCACTGAAGCTACAGTACCATTCCTTTTTATTTTATCCTTTTTTATTTTAATTTTGAAACAAGGTCCCACTAAGTTGACCATGGAAGCTGCCTTCAAATTTGTGATCTGCTTGCCTCAGTCTCCTGAGTAGGAGGGATTATTGGTGTGTGCTACTTCACTCATTCAGAAAAGTTTTCCTGGGAGCCTTACAAATTTCTCTCATATCTTGTTGGGCATGATTGTATCACACATCCATACTTCAACCAATCACAGTCCACACTATGTCTAGGCACAAAGTTAGCTGCCTCTAAGTAAGAAAATGGATACAGACCAAACCAGGTGGGATTGGAAAGAAGGTGGCAAGAGAGATGTTAGCTAGCAACCAACGTTTCTCATAAGAATGAAGCTTGATCTCTGAGTCACACAATGCCCCAGAGAACACATAGAACTTAAATGAATTTTGGAATATGTTTCTGAACTGTATAAGAAAAGAACTTTGAGTATGTGTGTGTGTGTGT
>PVJA010043426.1:6006-16857 GCA_004027025.1 Myocastor coypus | reverse complement strand
ATTCAGAAGACAAAAACAAATGTCTTAAATACATAACAAGAAGCGTAAGCCGTCTAATGATAAAAATGCAATCAGAACTGTAAGAGGTGGACATTCATAACCCATCAGATCAGGAAAGATCAATACATCTGATCATGGGCCCAGCAGGATGGCTCAGTGGTCTAAAGCACCTGCTTGGGAAAGCTTGGGCGGCTTCAGGGACTGCAGTTCGATCCCCGGCACCACATGCTGCACCAGGCCTGCCCTCGGGGTGGGCTGAGCCAGCCATAAAAATGAGTGAATAAACAAATAAAGGTTCTGAAACAAGAAAAAAAAATAAAATTAAATTAAAAATATATGTAAGCATATAAACTTCCCAGGAAATTTAGCACTTACTTTAGTGTTTCTAGCAGGAAATGCAGACAGCTTGCACACGTGCATCTGATTTATTTCACCTAAGAGTATGTTCCCTATTTGCATCCATTTACCAACAAAAGACTCAAATTCATCTTGTTTTATAGCTGAATAATTCTCAATCATGTAATACTACCACATCTTCCTTATCCATTCTTCAGTTGATGGGCTTCTGGGTTGTTTCCAGGATTTAGCTATGACAAATTGTGCTGCTATAAACATGGGTGCCCATATATCACTGTGATATGAGGTTTTCAGTTCTTCTGCAAAAAAACCCAGGAGGTAAATAGCTGGCTTGACGGAGACCTCCAGTCTTAGCTTTTGAAGTGCTCTCCACACTGATTTTGATAGCGGTTGTACCAGTCTGCACTCCCACCCGTGCAGAAGGGTTCCTTTTTCTCTACAGCCTGTCCAGCATTTGCTATTGGTTGACCTCATCATATTGTGTGTTTAGTGTGAGAACCTGAAAGAGAAAAATGTAATCTTAAGGGTACAACAGACTCTGATGAAAGAGAATGAACTTATTCAAAAGGAAAGAGTGACTGCGTAGAGGAGCAGGATAGAACAGGGATTGGGGGAGACATTTTTATGTATGTATGCAGGATGGCTTGGACGAATGTATTGTGCATTCCTGCTGGTCTATGGAAAGAAGCAGTTAATGCTTTAATTGGTTTTTTCTTCTTCTTCTTCTTCTTCTTCTTCTTCTTCTTCTTCTTCTTCTTCTTCTTCTTCTTCTTCTTCTTCTTCTTCTTCTTTTTGGAAGTACTTCTCCTTTTGGCCTTCTTAATTTCTTCTACATTTCTTCTTTTTCTTTCTTTAAATTTTACATGCGTGTAGTATGAATGAGTGGTTGAAAGACAACACTACATATGACAACACATACTGTGAAATTCATATTACTTTAGTTAGTGAAAATCTGTATCACTTGTAACTTTTTTCTCTTTTAGTTCTAATTTGTCCTGGCTTTATAAAAATTTTAAAAAGAAAAAAGAAAATGCACACAGCCAAGCCACTTATCATACTAACTTATCATTCAAACTGAAAGTCGCTTAGGAAATTCCAGCAGGGAATATTATTTGATTCTCAAATAAAACAATTAAAACATTATCTCAAAATAAAGGTAAACTATCACATTTTTTGGCAAAAAAAAAAAAAAAAAAGAATCCTACGTATTGGCACATTTAACTTTCTAGTTAAGATAAAAAGCAGTTTGGAGTATATTTGGCCTTGCAGAACACTTGGGGAGGGCGGGTTGGTCTCAGTCATCATGAAAATGATGCAAAGAGGTGGAAAGGAAAATGCTAAAAATGTCACAAAATGCAAATATCTCAAATATTTCTTAGAAATGTTAGGGATTTAGGATTTATTCACATATTGACTAAAGAGAAATATTATAAGCACATTAAAATGGTGATGAAAAGAACAAGGAGGGGCCCAGCAGGATGGCTCAGTGGTCTAAAGCACCTGCTTAGGAAAGGTTAGACAGCTGCAGGGACCGTGGTTCGATCCCCGGCACCACATGCTTCGCCAGCCTTGCCCTTAGGGCAGGCTGAGCCAGCCATAAAAATAAATAAACAAACAATAGTTCTGAAATAAGAAAAAAAAAGAGAAAGAAAAAGAAAAAGAACAAAGAATATCATTTGTTAAATTAAACTGGGTGATGAAGAAAATGAAAGGGAAAACCTCATGATGAAACAAAGAAAATATATTGAAAGTCATGACGTACTGTGTGAGAGGCTCTCAAAACACAGTTTCAAATATTTACTAGAGTGATAGCTGCAGCCAAAGAATTCAAAACTGGTTTTATTATCATTGACACATTAATTTATTGTTGTGTAATCATACAGAATAAAATCATCCAAAGTGCATGGTACACGTGGTACGGTTGAAACACTGATTGAGCCTCCGATCTGCTCACCCCTCTGGAAGCAGGCAGATGGCGTTTGTCAGCAGCAATGTGCTATCATAAGGCAATCAACGCTTATCCACAGAGCACACGGTTCCAGTGGATGCCTGGAACCATAGACACGAAGCCCTGTGATTCTGCAGTGGTGACTCTGAAAACAGTAACAGCAACACTATTACATGACAAATGGTGGCTGGCATAGACAGAAAAATTACGTCTCATTGGCTGCAGAGTACAATGAGGTAAGGTTTTATTGTATTACATATGAATTTTTAAAATTTGGAATCTATAAGTTATTTGTAAAATTTTCCATTTAGTAATTTGGAACATAATGGACTAAAGATAACTAAATCTAGTGACAGGAAAACAAGAGGCAGGACAGTGCAGATTGCATGACCCGTGGGGCATGCCGAAATGAACCCTGCTGTCCAGTTTGATTACTCGAGTCAGACAGGAGACTTGGAGTATCCACATGACAGACCGTAACTACTCGATTCATCTCTTCTCAGGCCCACAGCTCAGGATTTAACTGATACAGCATGACCCATGCTGTCAGGTGACAGAAAGCAAATCATTTGTAGCCTTGCACTGTTGTAAACCGGCATGGTTCAAGGGAACAGGCATAGAATGTCATGCTTTGCATATCAGACAGAGTGCTCCAGGTTTCTGTAGATTATATCCCATATGCTTGTCGAAGATGAATATTCTCTGGTGAATAGAAACTATCCTAACTATCATGTGTATGGATACTTATAAGTGAAATAAATCAGATCCACATGCATAAACAAGTATCTCCCTACTCTAAATGTTATCTCCATTAGACAGTAAAAAATAAAAATTTTAAAATTTGTAGGAAAGAGTTAAAGATCATTATTCACTGTTGATAATTATGTACGGTGAAATGTTATTTATAACCATGTGAAAATTAAAATAAATTCTATCTAAAGCTCAGTAAGTAGCACTGATCACTTTATGCACATATGTTTTCTGTTCAATTATATGTGCTTGCACTGTACACAACAAGTTTATAGATGATAGCTTGTGTAATATAAAAACATCTTTTTTGTATTTTTAGGGTAGAATCTACAGGGCATTCAGGATGTCATGACTAGATTGGACTCGTAGTGATGCACCTGTTTACAGTGTCCCAACAGCTTGCATCACAGGTCCACACCACCATGTGCAGTCTCAATTGTATTCTCAGCGCACCCTAGGGGCAGGGCTGGTACTGCAGGCCCCAGGGATAAAATCCTGGCCCCTGCGCTTGCTGGCAGGTGCTTTAATCCTGTGAGCTATTTGGCTGGCCCTCCAAAAACATATTTTACAGCTTGAAAAACTGAAATATATATAACAAGTAACAAAAACTATCAATTGTTTGTGAAGAAAATTGCAAGACTCTCCCTGAAGCATACAAAATATTCATTGCATTTAGACGATTTCAGTTAGTAGGATTTTTTAGAACACGATTTGAACAATTTACCTCCATTTTCTTGACTGCGAAATCCCATTGAAAATTTAATTTATTTTACTGATGAAAAGTAAAAAATCTCAGTTTCTATCTGGGTCTGATCTTTATTCATTCCAAGGATGTTTTCTGAGCTCTCACCCTCTTTCCACTCCCTCATGTGTTACATCTGCTTTGGAGCAAAGCTTGCATTTGGAAAACAGCAGGAACACCAACCCACTTGTTATTGTACAAAGATTAATGTCAAGCAAATAGAAAGGATGGTAACCTCCTCTGGTGGACAGTAACGCCTACCTTCCAGGGCTGCTATGGTTGTTCTCATGCTTTAAAAACATTCACAGCCAGAGTATTCACCACAGAATCGCAATCTGACAATTGGGTGTGTTTAATGTCATTTATCTTTACAAAAGGCTAAAAATTGCCTCAACTAGTTTTAATAAACAGTATCTCTCCCTGATAATAATTCTATTAAGTTTTCCGTGTGTTCCATGAACAATATTTTCCCAGAAAGCAATACTATTTGCTGCTGTTAGTTTTGTGAAATATCTCTAAGCATTAATGCCTAATTTGCTTAAGGATTACATGATAAATACTTTTGGTATCCCATCCATTGCCTTAAAGGAAACACCAAATTCATTCTCACAACTCTCCCAGATTTAGAGGAATGGACCGCAACCCTAACTCATGAAACAGGTGGACGGGTTTATTTCTGTCGCTATAGGCAAAAATCAACAATATTATTAGTATGGCCCAGTATTAGCAGAAGTCACCACAGAACCATAAAATTATAAATGCTTAATTTGAGATGTTTTATTTCGAACTTTGATATTCAACACACGATAATATGACTTCCTCCAAGTAACTAACATTGATACTCAGATTTTTAAAATATGAGTAAATATGACAGAAATAATTAATCAAAGGATGGCCTTGGTAAGTAAGAGACATAATGGATGGATAAAAAGTCATACAGGTATGTAGTATCTAATTACGTGGCAGTGCTATGTATTTTACTATAAATATTGTTATTTCCCTTATTGAAACATGTCACAGAAACCAATTAAACACAGAGCATTAGAAAATAGAAATATATGGCCTTATCCTGTTAAAATTCAGTTTAGGTGTCTCAGTGGTAGAGAGCCTGCCTACCATGTGCTAGATGGATTCGCTCCCTGGCAGCGCAAGAAAATGAATTAGTGTATAGATATAATAAAATAATATTAGTACCATTCATTTCTTACCAGAAAACTCTCATAACAGACAGAACTTCGAAATAAATCTCACCATTGCATGCATTTGCATGTTAATAGTGCTTCTAACAGTCTGAGGCATAAAGATCTTTGATATACTTAGTTTGTAAAGTAAAAATCCTGCAGATACCGTTTCAAAGTTTAGGGCCTGGGAAATGTAGCTCAGAGGCACAGCACCTGCCTGCCAACTGCAAAGTCCTGAGTTCAGTTCCTCATGATCTTTAAAAAAAAAAAAAAAAAAAAAAAAAATATATATATATATATATATATATATAAATCTAGACAGTAAACTATCCATTCTCTTCCCCCATCATTGCCCTTAGAAATCAGCATTCTACCTTCATATATCTAGTTTGCATTTTTTCTTTGCAAGTACGCTTGACACTACAGATTGTTGTCTGTGTCTGCCCTTTTCACTTAGCATAATTGGCTGAAAGCATGCTTACTCTTACAACTAAAAGATGTAATTATATTCTATTGTGATGTATTCCACACATATCACAATCTCCTTATTCACCTATGGATCAAACAACTTATGTAGCTCGTCTGCTTCGGTCATCATGTCTAATGTCAAATGAGTGAAGCCACACAGATAGCACTACAAGTTGCTACTTTCATTCACTTTGGATATATCGCAAGCAGAAGAGTTGCTATACAAAAATTGACTGTTCTGAGACACAATGAAAGAAATAGTGCTATTGTGCTTTAAAGTACGACACTAAAAGATACCTGGCCATTAGTCACTTGCAAGGTACTTTCTCCTTCTTTAACAACCCTTTCCCCATTGTTCCAGTCCCTGTGGAAACATTTCTGGAAGTCCTTTTGCATCTTAAGTTATGTCAACCTGGCTGCTTTCTGAATCAATTTGAAATGTTTACCTGTCATGGTCATCTTGACTTTGAAGAAGAGCCTGAAGCCACAGAGTGGCAGATTGTGTGAGTGTCAGGCATGGTGATAAGAGCTCTGTGAGCCTTTGTGTTACCAGGCTCTCAGCAGCCCTGTTCTGCACACGCATCACAATGCAAAGACAGTAGGGAAAGTGCACTTCCAGAACTGCTTCAGAAAGTGACAAGAATGACAGGATAAGTATATTTGAAGTGAAGGGGTATATTCTCTGGGAGATTAATGGCAAGCTGTCTTGTACTGTAAGATCTGTCACATTTAAACACTCACCACAAGTTTTGATCACCCCTTAAATGTAGATTGAAAAAGTCGGAAGTTTTATGTACTTCAGGAAAACTGCACTGGTATAAATTGGCCATAAAATGTTCCCAATGGCTCATGTATTGAAGACTTAGTTGTCTTCAGTTATGCTTTCTACGGGAAGTAGGACCTGCTCTGGCAAAGTTAGGTGCAGGGTATACATGAAGAAAGCCACTAAAAACCTGTCCGTTTGGGGCCTGGCAGGATGGCTCAGTGGTCTAAAGCTCCTGTTTGGGAAAGCTTGGGCGGCTTCAGGGACCGTGGTTGGATCCCCGGCACCACATGCTGCACCAGCACTGCCCTCAGGGCAGGCTGAGCCGGCCATAAAAATAAACAAACAAAGGTTGTGAAACAAGAAAAAAAAAAAAAATTCTTAAAAAAAAAAAAGAAAACCTGGCCGTTCTTTATTCATCTATGAATATAACAACTTATGTAACGTTTAGACTTTGTTCATCATGTATAGTGCCAAATGAACATAGTAGCACAGATGGATATCTTTTTTTTTTTTTCCTTTATGTATTTGGTACAGGCTCTTGCTATGTAGCTCACATTCAATGTCCGATGTTCCCGTTTTCAGCATCCCCAGTGCTAAGATTACAGGCACACACCACCGGGCCTAGACTCTTTCATAGGCTCAGCACACCCCGGGGGCAGAGCTGGCGCAGCATGTGGGACTGGGGATCGAACCCTGGTTCCTGTGCTTGCAAAAGCAGGCGCTGAGTCTTCTGAGCTATCTTAGCAGCCCTGTATCTTTTTTCTTTGAGTCACCCTACAGTGAAATGCTTCCTCTACACATGTCCTCCTCAGGATACACTGGGCCACTGTAGACAGGAAGAAACAGGGCCACATAGCCCAGGGCTGAAATCTGTAATAAGCCAACCAAAATCTTTTCTCCTTTTAAACTGATTTTCTGTGATATTATGTTGCTGCGACTGAAAGCTCACACAGAAATGTGTCACTGAGTGTGATCTCATAGCTATGACAATACAGGACAATGAGATACACGAGCCTGTGAAACTGATTTACAGAAGGAGTCTGGAAGTTTGTTAAGGTAAGATCATTAAAAAAAATGTAGAGGAGTTTAATAGGTCAATCTTTTTTTGTATTGTTTTGTTTTTTGTTTTTATTATGGCCAGCACAGCCTGCCCTGGGTGTGGGCTGGAGCCACAGGTAGTGCCAGGAATTAAACTGTGGTACCTTCGGTTGCCTAAGTTTGCCTAACCAGGCACTTTAGACTGCTGAGCCATCTCACTAGCCCTGGACTCAGAAGCCCCAAATTATTATTATTATTTTTTTTTTTTGTCTTTTTGAGACAGGGTCTTGCTATGCAGTTGAGGCTGGCCTTGAGCTCATTTTGTAGCCCAGGTTGGTCTCGAACTCACACCAATCCTCCTGCCTCAGCCTCCTGAGTGCTGGGATTACAGGCGTGAGCCACCATGCCCAGCCCTCAGAAGCCCCAAATTCTGATAAGCATGTGGACCACAAACGCAAAGCTTGTGAGCCTTTAGTGGTTATGATGATTTGATGATAGGAATTATTAGAAGTTAGTCATGTTGCATTTTGATAAAGTTCTTGTCTGCATATTATCCATGCCCAAAACTGTAGGAGAGAGTAAATTTTAAAGTACCAGACTGCTCCAAGAAGAAGCATTTAAGTTGAGAATAACATTAGCAAGTGTATAGTACTGGTGGCTGCTTTTACCTAGTTTTGTAGTAAGAATGAGAGCAAAAACAAAACAAAAAGGAGAAGAGATTGAAATTCTTGAATTTGGGACATAAAATAAGCGCATGTAAACTTCTGGCAAAGGTGAGTCCATTTATTAAAGAAATCAGTGCTTTTTTTGGTGGGGTTCAGGGATCACTGTGCAGCTAGGACTAGTAGTGATTCTAGTGTTTCAGCTTCCCCAGAGCTGGGGTTATAGGTGCCTGCCACCATTCTGGGTCTCGGCATGGCATGTGATGCTGGGGATCGAATCCTGGTCTCTGTACTTGCCTAAGCAAGTGCTTCGTCCACTGAGCTATTTTGCCAGCCTTTTAATGCCATTTTTTAAATCCATGTATTTTGTACCAGAGCAGTAAGAAAAATGTCTCGAGGGTATCTCAAGCTTTGAGCCCACCTACTTCAGGTTCAAAACATTCATAAATGTTTAAAATCATTTGAGAAACTTTTCTTGACAAGATAGCCATAGGAAACCCAGCTATCACAGAGCTGCCTAGCGCATGACTATTTCTCCTTGTTAAACTAACAAGGCTCTCAGAGATCTCCCAAACTCAGATCTAGGAACACACCCCATGTAAAGCCAACAGCTGAGCAATGAGTACTTTGGAAAACAAAGATTTATCTAGGATGTTAGCAGCCCAGAGAAGATACATTCACCCAGGCAGATCCCTTTTCACAATGATTGAAGGAGTAGGAAATATATTTTTATTTATTTTTAATTTTATTTATTTATGTTATAGCCAGCTCAGCCTGCCCTGGGTGTGGAGCCGACACAGCATATGATGTTGGGGATCAAACTGAGTCCTTGTGGTTACCTAAGCTTGCCTAAGTAGGCACTTTAGACTGCTGAGCTATCTCGCTGACCCAGGGGTGGGAAATATTTATGTGAGGATCAGGTTAGCTTTTTCTATCTAGATATCAGTATTTCCCAGAAAGATGAGTGATACAGTCTAGAAATTTGAGGCCAACCACCAAGTGACGATCTCCTAGTAAGGGAATACTTTAGGTTAAGGTATAATACTGGACAGCAGAGCAAAGGTCCTATCTTGTGAAGAAGAAAGCAGAAACAAAGCAAATTGACATCATGAGGGCAACGACATGTTCTGAGGAGTAATTGCAGCTAGGATTCTAATATAATTCAGGCCAACAGCAGAGCTTCTCACCATGTACCCCATATTGCTTGTGTGACACTCTATACTGAACTGTAGGGGTCATAGGGCTTCCTATACGATTTCAGACCAAAGCCATACAGGGTGAGCAGTGTGTGTCAGATTCAGAGGCCCTGCAAGGGACTGAGTCAGGGTAATCTAGGAAGGTGTACAAGTGAAGCCAGAGCTGAGCTGGAGAGCCCAGCCCTGAACGTTAAAAGGCCAAACACCTAGCAAGTGTGAGCAGAGCCAGCGTAGAATCAGCATGTAACTATATATATATATATATATATATATATATATATGTATATATATATATATATATATATATATATATATATATATATATATATATATATATATATATATATATATATATATATATATATATATATATATGAGAGAGAAGTGAGAAATGTGTGTATATATATATATATATATATATATATATATATTTCATTTCATGGCAAATATATTATTTAGGGAAAAAAATTCTCTCATACTATCTTTCTGTTTGACACATACATGTGAATCATACTTTCTGGAAGAGAGAAAGGTGAACATCATGTACAACAAGTGAAAATCCATAATTAGTCATGAAAAAGCTCTAATCAATATAAAAATAAATTAATTTACATATTATACATTTTAAAAAGGAAAAAAATTCACATGACCCACAAAGCACAAGGAACCAAAGATTGCGTCTAAGAAACTATTCTATACACTTTCACCAGAGCTCAGCCTCTGTGCACAGCAGCCCCAACCAATCAACTGGCGAGCACAGAAGAGGGACCACTTCCACCTTCAGGCTCCCACCCCACCACCAAAACTCAGTGCTTGCCCTCAACAACCCAGACTGACCCTCAGACCAACCAGTGGGTGCACAGGTTTGACCTCTCAGCCTGTGGACTCCTGCACTTCCACCTGTACTCAGTCAGCAACCCCCAGCAGACCAGTCAGTGAGTGAGCAGGTGGGGCGTCTTACCCTGCACCCCCGTCCGTATCACCACAGGAACTACACAGACACACAGACACACACACATACACACACACACGCATACACAGTTCATGGCTGGTGGGCACATAGGCAGGAACACTAGGACTACACACTTCCACCAAGACAGCTACTTCCTTGCCTAGAGCGCAGTTCCAGCATCTGCTATGGAGCCCCGCAGCAAAATTCCCTGCAGAGAGGCTGGGGGTGAGACCAAACCAGCTAACTCAGGAGCTGAGCATCTTGCCAGAGGAACACAGCAGGCTCTCATCCAAAAGCTGCACCAGGAAAAAGCAAAGCACAGCAGCCAGACCCATATCTGGACAAGATCAAACTTGTTCGATCTAGACACAAATTCTCGTACACACTGATGGCATGACTTCACCAAAGTTTTGCACTGAAGGTCAGAGATCACTGGAGCAAAATGCAATATCATGTCCCAAGCCCACCTGCAACAAATATAGGAGATACTATAGAAGAAAGTGGGAATCATGTAACTGAAATCTCTGAATTATTAGCATCTAAAGTAAACAAGCAAATGCAGAAACATAGAGAAATTCAGATTGGAGATAAGCTCTGAAGTAAAAAAAAAAAAAAAAAAAAAAAAAAAAAAAAAAAAAAAAAAAAAAAAAAAAAAAAAAAAAAAAAAAAAAAAAAAAAAAAAAAAAAAAAAAAAAAAAAAAAAAAAAAAAAAAAAAAAAAAAAAAAAAAAAAAAAAAAAAAAAAAAAAAAAAAAAAAAAAAAAAAAAAAAAAAAAAAAAAAAAAAAAAAAA
>PVJA010043425.1:0-16719 GCA_004027025.1 Myocastor coypus | reverse complement strand
CCCACAAATTTTGAAAAGATTTTAACTAATAAGTATTCAGACAAAGGTCTTCCATCTAGAATTTATAAGGAACTAAAAACTATTAGGGTCCCAAAATTCAAAGATCCAATCCAGAAATGGGCATCTGAGATGAACACACACTTCTCAGAGAAAGAAATTCAACAAGCCTATAAATACATCAAGAAATGCTCCACATCACTATTTGTGAAATGCAAATCAAAACAACACTTAGGTGCCATCTCACCCCAGAAAGAATGACTACCATGAAGAAGTCAACCAACAACAAATGTTGGAGAGGCTGTGGGGAAAAGGAACACTTCTCCGCAGACTGGTGCAACCATTATGGAAAGCAGTGTGGAGACTCCTTAGAAAACTAGAACTGGAAATCCCATTCAATCCAGCTATCCCCCTACTGGGAATTTTTCCAGAAGAACTGAAAAATCGTATCATAGTGATATTTGTGCACCTATGTTCAGAGCAGCACTATTTGTGATAGCTAAATCCTGGAAACAACCAAAATGCCCATTATCTGAAGAATGGTTGAAAAAGATGTGGTATTTTCATAAAATGGAATATTACTCAGCTATAAGGAATGATAAACTAGAAGACTTCTTGGGCCCAGCAGGGTGGCTCAGTGGTCTAAAGCGCCTGCTTAGGAAAGCTTGGGCGGCTGCAGGGACCGTGGTTCTATCCCCGGCACCACATGCTGCGCCAGTCCAGCCCTCAGGGCAGGCTGAGCCAGCCATAAAAATAAATAAATAAACAAACAAACAAAAGTTCTGAAGCAAGAAAAAACTAGAAGACTTCATATATAAATGGATGTATCTTGAACTTATACTCATAAGTGAAATAAGCCAGACCTGATATGCAAATATCATATAATCTCCCTAGTATAAGGTGGTGCCAAGAATCAATCTCAGGACCTTGCGTTTTCTGCATCCTCAACCCCTATAAGATTTTTTAGAAGAGTGACTTAAATAGAAAATGCATTTGGAAGAGTTAAAAAAATAATGTTTATTGAAAGTGTTAATGTTTAATTGTTTGATCAATCTTACATACTTATATCTATTAATCTAAACTGACTTGATGAAAATATGTAATATAACCACTGTTAAAAAAAGAAAGAAAGATTCAAGGAAAGGAAAGGAAGGAAAAAAGAAAGAAAGAGAGACAACCTTTTTTGGGGGGGGGGACCAGGGTTCGAACTCACGACCTTGCACTTGCCCAGCAGGCACTTGTGCCTCGGAGCTATCTCCCCAGCCCATAGACAACCTTAAATAGATTTATTATTTCTAGTGGAAACAAGGCTCCAGGCTTCTGGGTGGGAGTTCAACCTTTGCCATATCCCAACTGTGATGCATTGCCTGAAGTTATGTAACCACACTTACCTTCAGTTGTGTCTGTCATTTATCTCCAGGGAAGCAAAGTGATAATCCTGCCTTTCCAGAATTTTGAATCCTCTGTGTCACAGATGCTGAAGCTACCAATGGCTCCAACTCCATATAACTTAAAAGAGTTATTTTAAATTAATAGCTATGAACAATTATAAATAAAATATTAACATTTTTATTTTAATTAAATGTTAAAATTGTGCAGTCTCACCTGGTCATTGAAGAAATACAAATTAAATTTCATTATTAGGTTTTTTTTAAAATGATGACATGATCAAAATGATAGCCCTGCTCCTCCATGGTAGGTTTGGGAGGAAGATTTAGCAGCATGTGTCATAAATCATGCTGTGCCTGATGGCATGTAACTGTGATCCCTCAGGGGGCTGAGGCTGGAGGATGTCCAAGAGCTCAAAGCCAGCCTGGGCTACATAGTGAGATACTGTCTTAAAGAAAAAAAAAAAAAAAAAAGAAAGAAAGAAAGGAAGGAAGGAAGAAAAAAAGAAAGAGAAAGAAAGAAAGAAAAGAAAAGAAAAAGTGTTTCTTAACATAGAATTAAATTTTATTTCTAGGAATTTGTGTCAAAGAAATAATTACAGACACCTATAAAGATGTCATTACAAACAAGTTCATTAGAATTTTTTATAATTACTTAAAAACAGGAAATGATATAAACTGTTTACCAATAGAAGAATCATAAGTTATGGGGTATATTTTACTATAAAACCTTTAAAAATCATGTATTTAAAAATACAAAGGCCCAGGAAAAAAAGTGTGTATTATGTTAAGTCAATAAAGCAAGACCTGACTTAGCTCAGTGTAGAGCACCTGCCTAGCATGTGTGAGGACCTGGATTCAATCTGTTACAAGAAAAAGGGGGCAGAAAGTCCACTTTTATAAAGAAATATTAGTGATTATTTCTTTTTTATAGCTTTTACAATGAGCATATAATGCTTTTACCAGAAAAAAATAGTAAAGAGAATTTTTTTTGGTGGTGGTGGTAAGGCTTGAATCCAGGAGCCCACTAAGCTATATTCTCTGCCCCAGAACAGTGTCCTTTCAAAGTAAAGGAGGCAGATACAAAATGCCACACGTTACTTGATTCCACTTACATGAAATGTCCACATGAGGCACAAGTGTAGAGACAGAAGGTAAATCAGTAGCTTCAGAGTGTGCAGGACCCAGTGGATGAAGAGTGACTGGTAATGGGGCAGGACTCTTCTGGCATGCTGAAGATGCTCAGGAGGTAGTAGCAGTGGTTATGCAGCCTCATGAGCGTACTAAAATCTAGTAAATGGTATTTTTTTAAAAGGGTAACCTCTATGGTGTATGACTTACATCCCAATAAAGTTATTATTTATTTAAAAATAAATACAGGCCGGGCGTGGTGGCACACGCCTGTAATTCCAGCACTTGGGAGGCTGAGGCAGGCGGATTGGTACAAGTTTGAGATCAACCTGGGCTACAAAAGTGAGCTCAAGGTCAGCCTGAACTGCATAACAAGACCCTGTCTCAAAAATAAAATAAAATAAAATATAAATAAATAAATGCATACATACAAATAGAAGAGGCTAAGTAGGAGGCAGGGAGATGGTGGGGATAGACAAGGTGAGATAGGAATGCTACCTAAGCTATATCTTAAACTGTAAATTCTTTATAAATTACATGATAACATAGTGGACTCAGTGCCTGCTTAGGCAAGTGCAGAGGCCAGGGTTCAATCCCTAGCACCACTTGCCATGCCAGTCCCACCCCTAGGCGTGCTGAGCTGGTGACCAATTCTGGGCATGATGGTGTGTGCAGTTTACGTCCACCTGTAACCCCAGTGCTGGGGAGGCTGAAAACATGAGGATCACTACAAGTTTGAGCTGCTTAGTGAGACCCTCCCCAAATTAAAAATAGCTACATGTGTTAGTTTGTTCATTAAGACATAATTGAAACAAAACAGTGAAGTAAAATAGGAAAGGTATCAGTATCTAGTTTTTGTTTGGGAGATGGGATTCACAAACATTCATTTTATTATAACTCATAACCCCAATGTATTCTTTGTATTGAATTTGAGAAAAAAAAGTTTAAAATGGCAAACAATACCAGTGGAAAATATGTTCTTTTGGAATTATAATGATGGGCTTTAGGGTCCTATTGGCTTGGCCTCCTATCCATATCCTTTCTCTTGTACTTCAAACCATGTGACAATTAACAAGCTACTAATTTCTTTTCTTTTTACTTATTCAAGTTATTAATTAATAATTGCACTAATTTTGGCTATCCCAGATGATTTGACTTTCTTTTTTAAATTTTTTTGTAATTTATTTTTTATTACTTTTAATAAGAGATAACAATGTGAGAGTTTCAAAACATGTTAGTAGCACACTTGCAATAATTGACACACTGCATATTGTTGTCTTCACAAAAGTTATACAGAGCACAGAGTGCAAACGTGACAAATTTTCTAATCGATATTGTTTCAGAAAAAAAGAAAAAGTTTCCTTCTCTTTGAATTAGAAGGAAGTGGTTGTATACATAGTCCAATGTTTCATAATTGTGGTAGGTTACCAGTGAAACTGGCAATGTTGAAGGCTATTGATTTAAGCCTCTTACAGCTCGCCTTACTAATCTTGTTCTGCATTTTATGCCTTGTAATTAAGCTTTTCTGCTGGGTGATCAAGTACAAGCTAAAGCAAGACCTGTCTAACAAAACTTTCATCATTTGTATTTTCCAAAGTCAAATCTCCTCAGGATTAACTTTGGAACCATATACAGTGCTTTGTAGAACTGTTGTCAGTGTCAGCCATTGGGACAAGTCACGACCATTGCTTGACCAGTTTGCTCTCTGTGAAACCGAGAGAATGTTTTCTCCCCAGATGACTCTCCCTAGGCACTAATTTCCTTTTTAACTGTGTCTTTTAAGATTAAAATATAAGCAAATGTTTTTTATTTTTAAAAATCTAAAAATGCCCTTATCCTGATTTGCACAAACTATACAACTCATAATTTTCTCATTTTGTCATAGTCGTTTTTGTTGCTGCTGTTGTTGTTGTTGGGGTGTGTGTGTGTGTGTGTGTGTGTAAGAGAGAGAGAGATAAATAGGGTTTGCTCTATATAATTCAGACGGGCTCACACTCTGAGCTATCCACCTGCCTCAGCCTACCAACTGCTGTGGTTACAGATCTATGATACCATGCCCACCTACTTACTTTATGAAAATACTAAAAGTGCACATGTTATATCATCCAAATTTTGTCATTTGAAATGGTAATAAGGTGGATCTGAACAGAGGTAAAAGCTTCTATTTAGATAAAGCGTTAGTTGACTGTGGCCCAGAGGCAAATCTGGCCAGCAAACTGTGTTTTTCTAAGTAGTTTTATTGAAACATAGTCCCACCATTCATGTACGTACTGTCTACTGCAGCTTTTGTTCTAACTGCAGAGCTGACTAGTATCATAGGGATCTTTTGGCTAGATGACCTGTAAAACTAAGTTACTTATTATCTGGCTCTTTAAAGAAAATTGGTTGACACCCCACCCAGATAAAGCTAAGAAAGATTTCTTGTTACTCAAATCCTATTTGGTTCTTACTTTTCAAATAGTAAGATGCAAGGATTTAACTAACAGTCGAGATATTGACTTGAAAGTTTATCTGTGTGGTTTCTGATTTTGCATTATAAGAATTTAGGTAACATGAATACATGCATCATTTCTAATGGGCATAATTACATCTTTTAGCCTGATTTTAACCTGTTTTTTTCTCTTTTGGAGAAATAAAACAGCACTTGTGTTGTCCAAACTTCATCTTGTTTTGAATCTGAACAGTTTATCCATGTTACAGACAACTTCTATTTTTCAGTCTCTGAATTCTCACAGATAAGCATTGAAATATACTTATCCCATAGCAAGCAGCTTATGAAATATCAGATCCTTTTGGGCTCTGTGTGTTTTCTTTTTTTGAGACAGATCCCTTGAGGGCTATAATTTTTAAAATGAAAACTCTTTGGATACTCTTTTAACTCTCATCCGACATCCCGTTTTCCTAACTGCATACAAAAATAGATTCACAAAAAAGCCAGGAGTAGTGGTTAACATGCTTATAATCCCACTGGTATTGGGAGGCTGAGACAGAGGATTGCTGCAGTTGAGGCCAGCCTGGGCTACATACTGGACCCTCTCTCAAGATAGATAAAAATGAGTGTCATCCAGGCTTCTGTTAAGGCCAGTTTTCACCCTTTTCTGGTTCTCAGCATCTTATGACATAGTAGTGTGTGAAGATATTTTGTATGGTGTACCCAGGCCTTGGCTTACAACTGATGCAAGAATAGAATTTGCCGGAAGATAAAGTTATTTGTCCTGATTTCCCAAGTTGCAAGTAGATTCACAGTCTCTCCTGGCGACCTGTCCTTCTAGTTTGTTTTCTCCCTTAAGCTGGTGCACTTCAGTACAACCTTCCTACTCTAAGGTGTGTGTGTGTATACCTTCATCTATGAAGCTTTGAGTCATAAAAATGACTTTTTAAAAATGCATATAGGGTCTGCAGGGTCTACTGGGTCTCACTACATAGATTGGACTCATAGACAGTGATTCTCCTGTGTTCAGCCTCCCAAGCACTAGGATTATAGGCATGCACTGCCAAGCCCAGTCTCAATCGCTGTTTCAGTGGACTCTGGGGATGGGGTTAGCACAGCACACCAGGGATCAAACCCCTGCCCCTGTACCCTACACCCTGCCTAAGCAGGCATTTCAGGCTGCTAAGTTATCTGGCCAGCCCTAAGAATGAATTTATGAACAAAACTGTCAGGTGAAAGGATGGAAAAACACATGCCAGGTGGTTTGCACAGCAGCTGGGGAGGGACTCAGCCCTTCACCTGCAGTGAGCAGGAGCCTCATCTGCGTGGAGCCCTGGGCAGCTAGTAATCCCCATGAGAGTGTAAACTTTTCGCATTACGTTATTTTTAGTGACTTTTTTTTCATGATTCAGTTGCCTGGTACTTGAATATGGACTACTACAGTTCTCAGGCATGGATGGCATAGGTGACAATGAGGAGGAGCTACAGTGCCAATTTGCACTTTGTCTCCAGCACCTTCCCCTCGCTGTCAGTTAAACGAAACCCAAGTGTGGTTTTGTGATTTGGTAAGTAAAATGCAGTAAACACCAATGATAGTATTTCAACTATGTACCTATGCAGACAGATATTTATTGTTATTAAGCAGATGTGTAAGTTCCCATATTTGATTATTAAGTTTGGGCAACCACTTCCAGTGAACTACATAGACACTGATGCATTTGTTTTACAAAAATAAGATTAATTTTCTAGTTTTATGTTCATGTTGCCATTCTTTTTAAATGTTACAATGAAAAATACTTTAAAATAAAATTTTGTTACTTGTGTACACTAATTTTATTACGTATTTTATATGTAGCCTAAAACAACTCCTCTTCACTCAGTGAGGCCAAGATAAGCCATAAAGTTGAACACTCAGAGCACAGAAGCAACTATCACTGTCTAGGCTAGGCCTATCAGTCCCTTCCCAGGAATTTGGGGAATACTATACTGTGTAAAACCTGGATACTGTTGGCAGCCATGTTTTGCCATCATACAGAAAAGACCCAATATGGCTGTCCTTAGGCTGCTTGCAGTGCTGGCACTTGACCAGCACATGGAAACCTAGATTTACAAAGGATTCCTACCACCCTATTTGATAAGAATAGTTTACTATGCCTAAACTGTCTTTACCAATACTAGTTTATGCCAAATAAGTGCTTTCCTTCTAGACATCTAGAATGTGGCATGTGCTAGGCAAAGGGGAGCTTATATGACCAGTCCCCAGTAAAAACTCTAGATGCCAAGTTACTAATAAGCTTCCCAGATTGGCATTTCATACATGTTGCAGCTACTTGATGAGGTATTGAATATGTCCTATGATTCCTCTGGAGAGGACTCTTTGAAGCTTATGCCTGATTTCCTCTGGGCTTCATTCCATGTATCCTTTTCCTTTCTTTGTAGTACTAGACATGGACTCAGGGACTCACACGTGCTAGGCAAGGAGTCTACCATTGAGTATACATTAGCCCCTTTTAAAATTTTATTTGCAACATAGTCTCACTAAATTGCTGAGACTAGCCCCAAATTTGTGATCCTCCTACTTTAGCCTCCCAGTAGAATTATAGGCATGTGCCACCCAGCTGGCTATTTTCTGTCTTATGTCCTTTTACTATAATAAATCTGTGAACTATAGCAACTCTGAGTAGCTATGACTCCCACCTGCTAAGTCCTGTGAGGCTTAGTCGTTACTGGACTTGAACTTTTTGTTTTAGACATTACAGGGAAAAAAGTCTGGCACAAATTGAATGTTCCTTGGTGATTATATTGAAATGAAGAAGCCAGATAGAAAGGCCATATTTTATATGATCCCTTTTGTATGAAAGATGCAGGATAGGAAAATGTGTAGGAAAAAAAAAAAAAAAAAAAGAGCAGAGAAGAGTGAATATGAACTACTGCTTAATAGATACAGGTTACCTTTTGGGGAGATGAAAATGTTCCAAAACTAGATAAAAGTGGTGGCTGAACAACACTGTAAATGTACTAAAAACTACTGCTGACTGTTTATACTTCAATCAAGTTTAAAATGGCAAAATTTTATTATATAAACTTTCCTTAATTTTTACATATAAAATTGCCATGATGGACATCAAGCCTTTTTGTTTGTGATAAACATTGGTGAAATTGTTGTAAGTTTTTGTAAAATAAATACCTAGAAATGAATTTGTTTTCTGAAAGAGTATATTGGTCTTTCCATTTTCTATGTAGTATCAAATTGATTTGATGTAGAATTGCTGTTTATACTTCTATAGATAATATATGATTGTGGATTCTCTAATTCTGAATGGACAGCATTTTTTTTATCTCTTTCAGTCTGAGAGGGAAAAATGACATTTCCTTTAAGTTTTTGTTGCTGATGGAAGTGGAGCTCCTCATCATTTTGTTAATTCTGTATGTGTTTTTTCTTTTTTTTTTTTTTTCTTCCCCCTCTATGTATTCCTTCTGTGAATTATTTTGCATGTAGTTTTCTATTTGTGTGGTCATTGTTTTTCCTCAAAATGTGTGAGTGGTTTTCAGCATTGGTTTGGTTTGGTTCAGTTGGTTTCAGTTTGGGTTGTCTTATTTTGTTGGTTTTTTTGAGACAGGGTCTTGGTATGTAGTTCATGCTAGCTTCAAACTCATGGAAATCCTCCTGCCTCAGTCTCCCAAGTGCTAGGATTACAGTCCTGTTTCATTTCTAGTTTGGTTTAGCAAGAAACAAAATCTCACTATGTAGCCCAAGCTGGCTTCAGACTCTATGATCCTCATACCTCAGCCCCTTAAGTGGCATCATAGGTGTATACCACCACACCAGTTGCCTAATTTTTTGATCTTGTGTACCTCACATTTTTTCTTCCCCCATTCCTCCTTTGTCAGTGGGGAAGTATTGGGGATCGAACCCGAGATCTTCTCACTGAGTTATATTCCTAGCCCTTTTTTAAAAAAATTTCAGACGTCTCACTGTCACTAAATTGCCCAGACCCCGCTTAAACTTGCAATGATACTCCTACAGTGTTGAGATTGTAGGCATACACCACTATAATGGCAGATACTTTAATATCTCATATTTTTATCTCTTCTTTAAATATGATTATTGTAATGTGTTTGATAAGTACTCTAACTCAAGCTTACTTCTAAAAAATGGTTACTTTTGAGTTACTGAGAGGATTTTTTTTTAAAATTTTTTTTTTCTTGTTTCAGAACCTTTATTTGTTTATTCACTCATTTTTATGGCCGGCTCAGCCTGCCCCGAGGGCAGGGCTGGCGCAGCATGTGGTGCCGGGGATCGAACCTCGGTCCCTGAAGCTGCCCAAGCTTTCCCAAGCAGGCGCCTTAGACCACTGAGCCATCCTGCCAGGCCCCAATGAGAGGATTTTTAAAATCCATAAATAAATAAGAATTATATCAAATCTCTTTCTGTCATTTTACATTTTTTCCCCCAAACTAAGGCTAAAGCTCAGTGGTAGAGTGCCCTAGATTGAGTTCAGCACTGCAACAGGAAAAAAAAAAAAAAAAGTAATGTCTTCTCCTTTAACCCACTAATACATTTAATAACATAGATAAGTTTCCTAGAAAATACATGTTTCTGGAAGTAGAATTCTAACTTTGTCATAGAATATTGTTCCACAGGAAAAACCTCCACTCAATTATGGTAACTCTTTTTTTTTTTTTTTTTTTAGTGTATTTTAGTACAGGGTCTATAGGGTTTCACCATGTAGATTGGACTCATAGTGATTCTCCTGTTTTCAGCCTCCCAAGCACTGGGATTATAGGTGTGCACCACCATGCCCAGTCTCATTGTCTCAGCTTGGGGGGTGGGGGGCAGCACAGCCCAACACGCTGGGGATTGAACCCTGACCCCTGCGCTCTACCTAAGCAGGCACTTTAGTTCACTGAACTATCTCACCTGCCCCTTGATTATGGTTATTCTTTAATACAAAAATTATTGTTTTATATTCTGTTAATAAGAAAGGAACATTTATTTGGCTAGTCATTGTGTGGTTTAGGTATGGATAAAGTTTTGTGTTTTATAATAAGATTTGACTTTTTTGTTACGACATTTAAAGCACTCAAACTTTACATGCACATATTCCAGAATGCAGTAGGAATTTTACTGCCTTCTTTGAATAGGTTGGTGACAAAATTCATTCTAAACCAAAGAAAATGTTTCATACTTTGATGTTCCAAACTGACCAGTGATAACAAAATTAAAAAAAAAAAAATTAGTAGCATTTGAGAAACCTTCAGTTTGAAAATTCTAGACAGTTTCTGTGTTCCTACATTTTCCTTGGGACCAAATGTTTTTTTCTTCTAGATAAAATTGTCTGAGGGGACCTTTTAGCTTCACAGATACAAAGTGCCCTCCACTGCTTGCCTGTTGCATGTGTGTTCCCTGAGCCTGGCAGAGGAATGGAATGTGTTCCTTCACTCCTGGCCCATTGCTCTGTTGAATTATAATTAGAGTGTGTTGAGGTCTGAAGTCCGATTGAGTTTTGTGAAAATCTTATTTGGTACCAGCTCACTGTACAGCTCAGACTCAGTGATCCTTGTGTTTCATCCTTCCCAGTGTTGGGATTACAGGTGTGTGCCACCATACCTGGTTTTGGGGCTAGCTCCGTGAGGGACTGGCATGGCATGCAGTACTGGGGATCAAACCCAGGTCCTTGTGCTTACCAGGCAGGCACTTAGACTGCTTAGTTATCTCTCCTGCCTGATTTTAGAGTTTTTGCTTTAGATATTTTCAACCATAAAGATTCCTAGCATTTATACCTTCTTGGTAAGTTTTGACTATTACTTTAGGTAATCCTTTTGAGTAGAAAATTTACATGTTATGGTAGCAATTAATGTTAACATTTATATTTACATTTGTAATGGTATGTCAATATGTGATATAATTTATATTTGTATAAATTTGTATGAATGTTTCCATTCACTTATATCAGATCATTGTGCTTCCTATATTTTCACCAATTTTTTAATCATTTGTTTTAGGTATATTTCTTTGCTTAGGTTTATAGTTAATTTGAAATGCACTTAGCAGGGAAATATAACCTATTTGCTATATCTATGAGTTTAATCTTGTTCTTATCTTTTCATTTGTAGCATGCTTATCAATTTACTTTTTTAGATTTCCAGTCACCTAATGGGCACATAGATATATGTATTAAAAAGGTGGAAAGATACATGCAATCTTAACTGAAAGCTGAAGAGCCTATGGGAATAATTGTGAGGTTTAAAGTCAATTTTTATTAAATTTGAGCAGAATAAACAGATCTTTTCTTTTTTAAAAAAAAAAAAAAAGATCTTTTCCGATCAAACAACAACAATAAAAATTTTAATATACAGGTATAGAGTCAGTTACATTTATGAGAAAAGATTCACCTGGCTCTGTTGGACTCAGAAATCAGAGTTGGAGACACAGCCTAGGCCCAGTTGCTCTTAGCAGGGCCACTTTGGAGGGACAATGGGAAGTGTGTGTCTTATGCATAGGCTAGACCAACAGGTGGTTGTCACCAGGTAGTCAGCCCATGTTCTGCCCACTTTCTTGAAATACAGAAGGCTGGGTACTCTATGAAGAAGAGAATTTCATTTTGCTCACAGTTCAGGAAGTTTGACCCATGGCTTTAGTGAAGGCCTCATGGCAAATGACATCACTTTTAATTTTATTTTATTTTAGTTTTTGTTTATTTGTTTGTTTTTTCAGACAGGTTCTCTCTATGTCTCTTTAATTCAGGCTGGCCTTGAGGTTGTAGCAATTCTCTTGCCTCAGCCCCCTGAGCGCTGGGATTACAGGACATTACCACACCTGGCTATTACTATATATTTTTAAAAGCTACAAGAAAGGATTTGAAGAATTTTCTCAAGAAAATTAAAAACTTTTAAGGATAACTATGCTTACCATATTTAGAATGATACATGTACATGTGTCACAGTATCACAAGGTATTTGATAAATATACATACCTTTTATATAAAGTTAAAGGTAATTTAAAAATTATCAGTATACATGTTTTTGTATGTGTAGAAATATAGGGTATAATGCCAGTTTTAGGAAGTAAAACCACATTTTCAAAATAAAATTATACAAAAGTTTCCTCCTATTAGGAGCTAAGGTTGATTTAAAGCATCTTTTCTCCTCTGGGGCCATTTATCCAAAGCCAAGGGCCTGTGAGGGTTAAGTATGCTTAAAGTATGGTACCATCTACCAGGGAACATGTTAATCTATTTAGATAATAATCCCGAGTGTATCTGTACTGAATATTTTTTTCCCATTTTTTTTTTCTCATAAAGTGTTCATTTGGGAAAAAGGAAGTCTAGTCACAAGAGGCCTATGTTTTCACAGACTAAATCTAGTATTTTTATGGTTGAGAGATTAACACTGGGTTGAAGGTTATTTGTTTCATATAAATTAAACTTAGTCTTAAAATATAACTTCTTAAAATAAATTCCTCAATTATTATATATGGTTTTCTTAACAATCACAAATATAGAAGGGCTACTTTCTTTAAAATTTTGTTCTATTACTAAAAATACTCAATTTTGAGTGGTAGAACTTCATAATATTACTAAAATCATGTTATATTCTAGAAATTAATAGATTACTTTAATGACTTACATCTTTCAACCCTGACTTGTGATATAGGTCTAATTCAGTTGGCTTTACAGTTTGTAAGGTTTCTGAAGTGGTAGTCTCCTAGCCAGAGCAGTAGTTCTAGAGGACTAAAGTGTCCCCTTCTGGGAGTTCCTCAGGAAGATGAGGATTTCTGAATGAGTATGGTGTACGAGTATAAGGACAGGAGAAGTTACACACAAGATCAGGATGGGTGACACATGGTGCTACATGGACAAGCATCAGGAACTATGCTAAATGAAATAAGCTGTCAGAAAAGGATCCATGCCATATGATGTAGGGAAATTATCACAGAGTGAAGGAGGCAGAGAGTGACTTAGAAGATCCTCTTCATCAGCAGTTTGGCAAAATCCATCAAAATTTATTCTATATGTGTGTAGAGATGTGCATGTCAGAATAATTATTGCTTGGTACCACCCCCCCAAAAAAATTACTGCAATAATGCTTTAGTAACAAAAGATTAGAAGCAGCATGAATGGGCTATTACATCCATCCTCATGACGGACATGTATATGCCATTTAGAAGAAAAAAAGTAGGCTATGGTCATGCAAAGTAGAACTAGCATTCATTAAATATTTGCTGTATGATAAAGATTATCCTCAATGCTTTGCATGTTGTTGGTACATTGGATCTTGACTATAATCCTGTGAGGCATTTGTTCCATATCCATCTAAACGATACAGAAACTTAAAGCATAATTTCTCAGTAATAGTTGTCCCAGTAGTTAAGTGACAGAGCCAGGATTTATCTCTTGCTGTCTGGTTTCATATCTTTACCGTAACTGTTTCTCCACATCTGCATCTATCTTGGTGAGGGTACCGAAAGTGCCACCGTTTGTATACAGATATATATGTTGGCCTATAGAACTTTGAATGGTGATGGTAATTCAGGAGAAACAGGCCACATGTTGTTGAGCGCTTAAAAGGAGACTGATGGGGCTAGGAAAGTTTTTTTGTTTTGTTTTGTTTTGTTTTGTTTTTTTGGCAGAACCAGGGATTGAACTCAGGCCCTTGTGCTTCCCAGGCAAGCACTCATTCTACTGAGCTATCTCCCCTAGGAAACTAAATTTTTAATCTTACTTAATTTCAGTAGATTGGTGTCTATTGTAATAGCAAATGCCCAATAGAATATATGTGGAAATAGACAAAAGAAAAGATCATTAAGTCTTGTGGTTTTCAAACTGTACTTGAAAAAGAGCGTCTACAGAAACACTTGAAGAACATGGTCTATAACAGATCATTTCAAAACCACTGATTATAAGCAAGCCACTTCATTTGAGAGATGAGGAAACTTAACAGCCAGAAAAAATGAGTCATTTTTCCTGACGTCTTAATCACACAGCTGCTTTTATAATGGAGGAAGGAGGAACTGGTTACAATTTGGATTACTTTTTCCTCATTGGTTTACATTTTGGTAAAAGGCATTAAAAAAAAAAAAGATTTATGCAATCTGAAGAAAATCTAGTGTATTTACATTTTGGTTTGCTGGTATTTCCTTAAATCTGATTATCAGCTCAATGAAGTAAAAAGAAAAAAGAGTCCAGACTTTTGATTCTTAGAACTACATGAGGACTCTTTAAGGACAGACTATGCCGGGCCTTTCTCACACACCAGACCCAAGGGTGGCTTGCCTTGCTTATCCCACTGCATGCAGTGAGCCAATGTTCCCATCGCCTATACTTCTTGTGTTTGTATTTCCATTAGCACTTTACATAAGGAAGGGCTTGATAAATATCTGCTGACTGTAATTATGGTTATAAGAGCTATGAATCAATTCTACTTCCAGCCCAGAAAGTTGAACCATTAGCGCAGATAGTTTACCAGGGATCTTTAATATTCTGTGGTTATCTGGTGGATACATATAAGCTCTCAGCTAGGAGAACAGTATAGGAGTTTGGAGTGCTAATAGATAACTGAACTAAAAAAGTAAGTAGCTGGATCTTTCTAGAATGAGAGGTACTAGCAGAGTTGCCAGTGGTTGTGATCATTTTTTAAAAAGGTAAGCAAAGAAGAATAAAAGTAGGGTAATTCAACATAAAGTAGTAAAGGAAAATTGGGGGGGGCGGGAATTCTAAAAAAGATTTCTCCTGAAACCTGAAGCATGGCCTAAGCCTGGAAATTCTTAGCAGAGAATTACTTGAAACTTAAACTGAGAGATGCAAAGATCTCTTAATAGGCTGCTACAAGCCGGGTGTGGTGGCGCACGCCTGTAATCCCAGCACTCGGGAGGCTGAGGCAGGAGGATCGGTGCGAGTTCGAGACCAGCCTGGGCTACAAAAGTGAGCTCAAGGCCAGCCTGAACTGCATAGTGAGACCCTGTCTCAAAAAGACAAAAAAAAAAAAAAAAAAAAAAAAAAAAAAAAAATTAGTAAAATAGGCTGCTACAAAGTTTGGCTGAGTCATGACATCTTATCTTCCTCCACCAGTGTAGACTATGCCAGCATGGATGTAAACTCAGCCATATGGGTCAGGAGGGCTGAGCAGCAGGACCAAGAGCTTGCTGTGAAGCTAGACCAAGTATCAAGATGCCAAAGTCAGAGAATCTCTGGAAGAAAATGTCATGCATGAAGACATGAATGATTAAGTAAAAACACAGAAAGCTAATGTGAAAGCAAAAGAAATAAAAGCTTTATTATCTTCATCTCTTTTGTGTTGCTATAATGGAATTCCACAGACTGGGTAATTTATAAGCAATAGAAATGTATTTGGCTTGGGGACTGGGGAGATAGCTCAGTAAAATAAGCACTCTCCTGGCAAGCCCAAGGGCCTGAGTTCAATACCTGGTTGAGAGAGAGAGAGACAGAGAGAGAGAGAGAGAGAGAGAGAGAGAGAGAGAGAGAGAGAGAGAGAGGAGAGAGAGAGGAGAGAGTTTATTTGGCTCATAAATCTGGATGGGATGTCCCAAGAGAATAGTGCCAGCATTTGGTGAGGATGTTCTTTCCATGTCATCTCATGATCGGCCATGGGAGAAGGGCAAGAAAGCATGCACCAGAGGGCCCCAGCTCCAGAAAAGAGAAAAACAGGAACTTCTTTTCTTTGTATTTCCCTAGCAGTTGGATGGTAGCCTCCAACACTGAGAGTGGATCTTCCTTACTCACTTCACTCAGATTCTCTTGCCATCTCTCCTCAAAATGCTCTCACAGACACACCCAGAAGCATTACATTACCTGTTTGCTAGATATCCTTTAATCCAGTTAAATTGACATGTAAAATTCATCATCACAAGACCTAACCACTCTTCTGATACAAATAATCTTCTAATTGTATCTCAGGAAAAGCCTATGCAATGTCTGCCTAAGCATCAGTAGTGATGGGGTAGCCCCTTTGTCATCAGAAAGCACTTTTCCTCACAGGAGTGTTTCTTCTCTGCAGCCCCTTAACTTCTCCTTTTGTCCTCACCAGGTTAACAAAAAGATTAATACGTAGTGCCATTCATTATGATGGCCTCTGGTCAGCTGTTTTCCAGTCTCAACCCTTCAGTTCCCTCATTTGAGAAAAGAAGAGTGGGAGAAATTGTTTAGTCTTTAAATTGAACTAAAGGCTGGGTGTGTCTGTGAGAGCATTTTAATCAATTCTGATTAAAATCCATATTTTTTTTTTTCTTGAGTGTAACAAAATGTTTTAAAATTATCTGGAAAAGTAAACAACAGTCAAAAAGTGTTGAGATAGGTTTTTCAGAACTGACTAGAAATATACCACAAACTGTGGTAGATAAGGCCCTTACTTCCTAAGCCATTCTGTCCACTTTAGTCCGAAAGGGGTAGCACAAATAACAAAATCATCATAAACATTATTCCAGCAGCTCAAGTTTAAGAATATTTGTGACCTTTCTTTATCATCCCCCTTTCCTCTTTGAGATAAAGTCTCATTCATTATATAATTTAATCTGGCCTCCAACTAAAGGACTCCTCTGCCTTGCCTCCCAAATGCTGGGATTGCAGGCATGTGCCACAAACCAGCCAGTATTCATAACATTTTATCAAATAGACTGAATAGGTCCATGTCTTTAAATCTTGAGGAATTTTAGAATGAAAGATGGAACTTTGAAAAAAAAGACTGAACTTTGGAGACCATAAGCTATGTAAAATAGTAAATAGAAAAATATGTGTTTAAAGATACATCTTGAAG